>JAOTRH010455075.1:0-29698 GCA_034768845.1 Heliamphora exappendiculata | reverse complement strand
TGGCCTGTATATGATGGATGAGACTTCATATGTTGCATGCTCCGGACAGTCATCTCAGCTTTTGGATATACATTGTCAGTTGGGCCATCCTTCCTTGCCGAGTCTGAAGAAATTATGTCCCAGTTTCAGTCAAGCTACACAGAATGCGAGTCATGTCGTTTTGCTAAATACCTGCGTGTGCCCTATATGTCAAGGAATAATAATAGGACCATGATTCCTTTTTCTTTAGTTCATTCAGATGTATGGGATCCGTGTCCTGTCACATCTTTATTTGGATTTCGGTACTTTGTCACATTTATGGATGACTATTCTCGAATTACTTATCTTTATCTTATGAAGAAGCGTTACGAATTACCGACTGTCTTCACTAATTTTTGTCAAGAAGTCCAAACTCAATCTGGAAAGACTATTCAGATTCTCCGCAGTGATAATGGGGGTGAAAGCATTGGTGGCGTGTTGGGTACCTACTTGTGCACCTATGGAATTATTTACCAGACATCATGTTCAGACACTCCACAACAGAATGGCGTGGCTGAAAGAAAGAATAGACATCTATTGAAAACTGCTCGTGCCCTGATGTTCTAAATGAAGGTTCCCAAAGTGTTCTGGAGTGAAGCTGTATTGACAGCATGCTATCTTAGTAATCGACTACCGTCCTCTATTCTCCATGGTGCTACACACTTGTCGGTTTTACTTTCTCAACAGATTCTTTTTTCATTATCACTAAAGATTTTTTGGTGTGTATACTATGTGCGCGATACGAGGCCGAATGTGACCAAGTTAGATGCTCAAGCTCTTAAGTGTGCTTTCATGGAATATCCTAAGACATAGAAAGACTATCGTTGTTACAGTCCAGAATTGCGACGGTTCCTAGTCTCCCAAGATGTGGTGTTTGTTGAGTCTGCTCCATTCTATGCATCAGCGACTCCACCTGTCTCCACTGGTGCTGATGATTCAGATCAGATTATGTTGTATTCCTCCTCCACTGATTTCCCAGTGGCCCCGCCTCCAGTTCCCCAGTTGACATTTCTGAGACGACTTCTCCGGCTATCCCAGAGACACATGTGCCCTCCTCATCCTCAGAATCATCTTCTCCCAGCCCCACCACCTCTCCTCTACCAGAGTCAGTCTCATTTCCGCTGGATCCGGCCTCTGATCAGGTAAGTGATCCTCTCATTGCTTTACGCAGGTCTTATCGTAGTTGTCAGGATCATCCCTTATATGTTACCTCATATCGTGGTTTACCTACTACTATCCAACATGGTATTACTACCCTTGATTAGCATTCTTTACCTTACTCTGTTGTTGATGCCCTTTCTCATCCAGGTTGGCGTCAAGCTATGATTGAGGAGATGAATGCTCTTGAGGCTAATCATACATAGGACTTGGTGAGCCTTCCTCCTGGGAAGACAGCTATCGGGTGTAAGTAGGTGTATGCTGTCAAACTTCATTCTGATGGCACTCTTCAGCGGTTGAAAGTCCGTTTGGTGGCCAAAGGCTATGCTCAGACTTATGGCCTTAACTATTTTGAAACCTTCTCCCCTGTTGCGAAGATGGCCTCAGTTCGTCTATTCTCGTCTCTGGCTGCTTCCCATCAGTGGCCTTTATATCAACTGGACATGAAAATTGCTTTTTGGCATGGTGATCTGGAGGAAGAAGTTTATATGAAGCAACGGCCTGGCTTTGTTGCTCATAGGGGGTTTAATCATGTCTGTCGTCTACAGCGTTCATTATATGGTCTGAAGCAATCTCCCAGGGCATGGTTTGGCCGTTTCAGCTCAGTTGTCCAGGATTTGGCCTTTGACAGTCAACAAAGAATCATACTGTCTTCTTTCGACATACCTCAGCAGGTTGCATATTACTTGTTATTTATGTGAATGATATTGTTATTACCGGAAGTGCCAGTGAAGGGATTGCTACCCTTAAATCATTCCTAGACACTAAGTTTCAGACGAAAGATCTTAGTGAACTTCAATACTTCTTGGGTATTGAAGTAACCAGGAATACGAAAGGTGTGTTCATCTCTCAGCGGAATTATGTTCTTGACATTCTAAAGCGAGCAGGATATATGAATGCTAAAGAAGTGGACTCCCCTATGAAATCTAATGTCAAGCTAACGCCGAAAGAAGAAGTGGTTCTCTCGGATCCTGAACAATATCGACGTACAGTGGGACAGCTAAACTATCTTACTATCATGACTTGTCCAGATATTGCTTATCCAGTAAGTGTAGTGAGTCAGTTCTTATCTGATCCATGTGTTCCCCATTGGCAAGCGGTGTTACGTATTCTTCGGTACCTACACAAAAATCCAGGCAAGGGAATTCAGTTTTCTGATTGTGGCCATATGAGAATGGACAGGTACTCTGATGCTGATTGAGCTAGATGTGCATTTGACAGATGATCCACATCTGGTTACTCTGTATTTGTTGGTGGGAATTTGGTTTCCTAGAAGAGCAAGAAGCAGACTGTGGTATCCCAATCTAGTGCTAAGGCCGAATACCGTGATATCGCATTAGCAACTGCTGAGATTATGTGGCTTCAACAGATTTTGACAGAGTTACATTTTCCCCTTGAAGACTCTGCCAAACTCTGGGCTGATAATACCTCCGCTATTTATATTGCCACAAATCCAGTATTTCATGCATGAACGAAGTACATTGAGGTTGACTGCCACTTTATCCGTGAGAAATATAAAAAATGAGTTGTTACATTTGGATCTATTCCTACTAAAGAACAAGTGGCTGATATTTTCACTAAATCTTTACTAGGTCCGTGTGTCTCCTATTTATATAACAAGCTGGGCTTGGTAGATATATATGCTTCAACTTGAGGGGGTGTTAGTAGCTTATCAATATTATTATTATTATTATCCGGTGTGTGTGGGTATATGGTTGTAATAGTGATTTTCTAATTTTATTATAAATAAGAATATTTGCCTACCCATTAGGATATGGCTTCTCATTATTCTTAACAATAAAATCTTAATAATTGGTCAATATCACAATAATAATAATATTAGTATATTCTCACAATTCTAATAATGGAAAGATATCCCAATAATAATAATAATAATATATTTTAAATAAGATCCTAATAATGGATAAATATCCCAATAATAATAATAATATATTCTCATAATCCTAATAATGAGAAAATATCCCAATAATAATAATAATAATAATAATAATAATAATATATTCTCACAAAACATAGCTGAAATTTTTGAATACAACATTATGTTTGCTTAGGGATTTGTCAAAATCACGAAAAGAAAATTTAATTCAACTCTGCAATGCAATCTATGGATTACCAGTATGAAAGATGGAATTTGAAAACTTTCATGCAAATTAAAATGCTAAACGAGAAAAACTTAAGGCAACATGAAAACACGCCACATACTGAAATGATCAATCAGAACTTCTAACATTTTTGACAATTTGGGATTAGGAGCTCCATGAGACAAGCTTTGCTGCATTGAAAGCTTTGCTTTACACAGAACTTCATTTCTACTCATAAACCGTGCGAAGGACCTGCAATCATTGAGCCTTGTTGACTTTTAGGATCTAACACATGTTTAGAAACATTTCCAAAATCCAATACACTTAACAAAAATTTGAAACGTAATAGAATAGCAGTGGCAGAAAAATGAAATAGAACTACAAAACATTCAAAATCTTCTTTGGAAACTACAGTTGCTCAACTTCAAGCTGCTCATCAGAATTGACTCTGCTAGCAAGTTATTGGTGTCAATGAGTTTTGTTTACTTTTTTTCAGCCATTTGATGTAAGTATGTGGCGGATTGCTTCTCCAAGATGGCACATTTTATTCCTTGCCGGAAAACCATGGATGCCACTAATATTGCTAATCTTTTCTTCGAAGAGATTTACAAAATTCATGGTTCCTATCTCAATTGTGTCTAATAGAGAAACAAAGTTCCTTGCTCATTTTTGGAGGATTTCATGAAAGAAACTTGGACCAATTTGCACTTTAGTACTACTTTTCATAAACCGAAAGTCAAGCGAAAGTGGGAAACCAGAGCCTTGGAAACTTGTTAAGAAGTCTAGTTGGAGATCATCCCACGAGTTGGAATGGAATTCTTCCTTTGACTAAATTCTCATAATTCCTCCCATAATAGGACAATTAACACTTTCTCCTTTTGCAGTGGTGTATGGTTCAAGGCCTTCTACTGTGGTGGATTTGAGTCCTTTGCCTACTTCTAAGAAGGGAAATGTCCAAGCCAAAGATATGGCTAATCTATGAAGAAGATCCACGCTCAAGTGAAAGCACAAAATGAGAAATCCAATGCTAAATGCACGGCTGCAGCTGATGCACACAAACGGAAGGTATTATTCCCCAAAGATGACCTTGTGTGGATTATTTTGAGCAAGGAGAGGCAGCCTCATGGTTTTTATATGAAGTTGAATGCTAGAAAAGTGGGTCTCTAGGAGGTTTTGCACAAGATTATTGACAACGCATACCAAGTGCAACTGCCTCCGCATTTAGGTATCTTTTATGTCTTTTGGGGTGTTTGGCAAAGCTACTGCTAGTAGCTTTTAACTTCTTGCAACTAATTTTAGCTATAAGTTATAAACTTTTTCAAACACCTATAACTTTTACTACAAGTTATAACTAGTTTTTCTTCTATTTCAGCTACAAGTTACAAGTTTTACCAAACACTCAAACTTCTACTACAAGCTACAATCTATAAGCTAGTAGTTTCAGCAATGCCAAACACCACCTTAATGTCCAAAACCTTGTGCCTTGTTTTGAGAATGTTTTTTGTGGTTCTGATGCTGGCCCTAACTTCAAGACAAGTTCTTTAAAGAGGGGGAGTCTTGATGTAGTATTTTCTAAGTGTTCCCACCGTAGTAATTGTTTATGTAATTTCGTATTAGTGTATTTAGTTTTGTTGAGTTGTCCTAAGTTTATAAATATTACTTAGGACCTCTAACATTAAGTAAGATATTTTGATATTGTACTTTTGGAGTTTAGCTCTTTGTACCCATAATTTGGAACTTTATTCTCTCTAATACATTAATTCTTTTATTTGATTGCATCATAGTCGGTGGAGAAATTTGAAAATCCCACTAACCTAGAGTACAATCGGTGTTGTACATACATAACATCTCAGTTGTTTTGTGGTGGCACTACGCCAAGCAAAACCTTCCTCTAGGCCTCTGGATCTCATGGTGTAGATCAAAAAGCTTCTTCTGAACACAGCTTCTTCTTGTTAGTAGCATATTAGTCACCTTGTCGTGTTCATTCTAACAAAGTTCCATCATTCCCACTACATAAATCTTGTGGTAAGGCATGAAAAATAACAACTTTGTGTTTCTTAAGGGCACGGTACCTCCTTAAGTGTTATCATAGTGTACCCAAGGGCTACAGATCATACACGTGTTCCACAAAGGCTAATTTGTGTCTTACCTAACGAGTAAACTCCACGTCAGTGTCGTAGTTAAATTGTAAAATAGTGATTTGGAGTTGAAAGGAGACAAGAAAGAAATGAACGAAAGAGAGAATAATAGACAATTAGGGTAAAAATAAAGAGACTTGAAAATAGCCTCTACACCCCACAACATATATATATGAGCCACACATAGAGAATTACAAAACTACCCAGTTAAATAAAAAAGAAATAAACTAAATAAATTCTAATACTCCCTTCAAGTTGGAACATAGAGATCCAACATGTCCACCTTTGAGAGAAATCTAAGAAATGAAGAACAAGCTAACGATTTGGTGAGAACATCAGCTAATTGATTCTCTGAGCGAACAAAGGGAGTTGCAATTTGCTTCGTCCCAACAAGTCTCGAATAACATGACAGTCAATCTCAATATGCTTAGTATGCTCATAGAACACATGATTATTAGCAATAAATATGGTTGTTTGATTATCACAAAACATCTCTATAGAACGAGAAGACGTGATGCAGAAGTCTTGAAGAAGAAAGCAAGCCCACAGTATTTCAAAGGCAATATGAGCCATAGCACGATACTCAGCTTTAGCAAACGAACGGGCAACACCAGTCTGTTTCTCCCAGTTCAGCATTGAGCTTAAGAGTAAAATCCATAGATGTATCAACCAGACGAGGACCAAGCAACCCAATCTCATAGAGAATATCAAGAATATACTTACCTTGGGATAAAGAGATCCCTCAAGAAGAGCGGGCAACCTCAATCCCAAGAAAGTAACAAAAAATGTCCAAGTCCTTGGTATGAAAATGATGAGCCAAATGTCATTTTAAGACAGCTATGCCGGTAAAATCATCATCCGAAATAATGATATCGTCAATATAAACAATCAACACAATAGTACCAACAGAAAAATGATGAACAAATACCGAATGATCAAATGTTGAATGCCGAAAACCATAAGCAATGACAACAGAACTAAAGCAATCAACCCAGGCACGAGGTGATTGCTTTAGACCATATAAGGACTTACACAAACGACAAACAAAGTGCTCACTGTCAGGCACAACATAGCTAGGGGCTAATCTATATAGATCTCCTCCTGAAGATTACCGTGAAGAAAAACATTCTTAATGTTAAGCTGATATAATGAGCAAGAACGACTAACAGCAACGGATAGAAAAATCCGAGCAGTGTTAAGGAGAGCAACAAGATAAAAAAAAATTTAAGTAATCAACGTTGTAAGTCTGAGTATAGCCCTTAGCAACCAAACGCGCCTTAAGACGCTCAACAAAACCATCTAAAAAATACTTGATTGTATAGACCCAACGACACCCCACCGAATGCTTTTCAAGCTGGGGAGTGGTAAGCTCCCAAGTTCGATTCTTATAAAGAACATGCATTTCCTCATCCATAGCACATTTCGAGCCAAATAGAGACATAGCCTGCTTGTAAGAAGTAGGAATAGAAATAGACGACAAAGTAAAAGTAAAAGCATAAAGAAAAGATGACACGATCATAAGACACAATGTGAGAAATAGGATGATGGGTGCATGTACGTTTACCTTGACGCAAAACAATTGGTAAATCATCAAAACTAAAAGGAGAAAAGGAGATAGGAACCTCTACCATAGAAGATGAAGAGTCCGAGCCATACGAAACGATGGGCTTATCTTGAGATCGCTAATAAACCTACAAAGGTGGGTGAAAAGGGAAAGAGGGCGACATAGGAAGTGGAAGAGTTGAAGAAAATAAAGACTTCCCCTCACGACAACAAATGGGATTAGAAGAAAGGTGATTACCTGAGAAAGTAAAGAAATGAGTGGACTCAAAGAAGGTCAAATTAGCATTCACATAATATCGTCGAGACTCCGGATGATAACATCGATTTTCTTTTTGAGTTCGATAGTATCCGAGAAAAACACACCTACGGGCCCGAGGGAATAATTTATCAGTATCGAGATCAAGAACATGCACAGAGACAATACAACCAAAACCACGATGACAGAGGGGGAAAAAGGTGGAGAGGTCAAATATAACAAGGAAAAAAGGGACTGACGATCAAGAACAACGAAAGGCATGCGATTAATTAGATGACAAGTAGTAAGGACAGCATCACTCCAAAAATGTTTCGATACTTGAGCATGAAACAATAAGGTATAAGCAACATCTAACAGATGACGGTGCTTACACTCAGCAACGCCATTCTGTTGTGGCGTGTGAGCATAAGTCATCTGATGAATAATACCACAATCGACACAAGAAGCAACAGTAGACTGCATATTGTTAACATGTTATGTATTAACTATGTTATCATGTGGGTATGCTTACAGTATCTATTCTAGTCCCTCAAATTTTAATATAAAATAACGTGTACCTCACAAGGGATTACACACTTCCATTACGCTGTCTCATATTCTAACATGGTATCAGGGCCACCATGGAACCCTAGCTGCCAGCCCTAACCCTAACCGCCAGCTTTCAGCCTCCAACACTGAAACCCTTTCCCTCACTCCACTGTCATCCACCACAACCCTTCTACAGCCCCTCGTCGTCCTTCACCACCTACTCGCTGACCACCGCCGACCCTCTAAAGCCACTCGCTGACCACTGTCGGCCCTCCAAAACCACTCGCTGACCACCAACAGCCCTCCACAACCACTCGCCGACCACTGACAGCCACCGAAACCACTCGCCTCCCACTTGCCGACCCCCGTAGACCACCTATAGTCTCTCACCGACCCTTTTTCTCTCTCCCTCACTGTGTCAATCTATGAAATGGGGTCTGTTCAATCCCAAAGAAGGTTCTGTGATGTTTGCTTCTTGCAGATGCAGTGAGGGTCCGTTGCTGATTCTCTGGAGCTCCACCGTGGGGTTGTGATTTGTGATCCGTGGTATTTCTGGGCTGTTGTTTGCAAACAGGGATGTCAGATGATTCAGTGACCTACGAATCCCAAGTTGATCCTGGACGGCAGCGTACTACAGAAGTTTTCTCATCATCAACACGGTTGGTTGATCGGCGCGTTGATGGTGCCAATGGCTATGCCCTACGAAGGAAGAGCGTCCTTAAATCTCTTCAAAGAATGGAACTCGATTCACATTTGTTGGATGATCCCCCACCACGAACATCGGAAACCTTCCGAACCTAGACTCGAGATGATGCCTGAATATTCAGTCAGTTGTTGAATTCGATGGATCCGTCTGTTCAATCTTTGGTAGCGAATACAAATACTGTGAAGGAGATCTGGACCTCGTTAGAATCTATATATTCATCCACGCATGATCTTTCCTGCCGTTATGACGTTATGAAAGGCTTCTTTAAGTCTCAGCAGTTCGGGAAGCCTCTTCAAGATCACTTTATGTAGCTCAAGATTTTAGCTGACGAGTTTGATCGCCTCTTACCGTTCACGAATTAATTGTCACAGTTTTAGGAGCAGAGGCAGCAGCTCTTGGTGGTGTGTTTCTTGGCTAGCCTGAACTCTAAATTTGACTCCGCCCACTCTCAAATTCTTGTTGGGACGGAGATTCTGACCCTTTTTGAGACGTTCCGTTGTGTGAGTCAAGCAACCCGTCGAAATAAGTCTCGTGGTATATTTGCTATAGAGAGTACTAATCAGACTGCTATGGTGGAATTTCGTGGTGGTCGCGGTGGTCAAGGCCGCGGTCATGGTGGAGGCCGGTCTAGTCGCAGGGGAGGTCGTGATGGCTGTCGTAAAACCCGTACATGCCATTATTATGGGATTCGAGGGCACATTCAGAGTGCATGTTGCAAGCTTCATGAGAAGCCCCCACTGGTGGCGAATGCCACAGCTGATCACAGCCAGCAGGCCTATAGCCAGATGAGCTCTCATGGGGCATCTACCTCTTCCAGACAGGATATTGAGATGACTGTAGCTGAGTATGACCTCTATCTGCAAAGTCAAATTGGGCAGAGTATGGGTGCTTTTTAGTTACCAGCGACGACTTTCGCAGGTAATCTTACTGCATGTGTCTACTCCACACCTGAGTCATTGATTCTGGAGCCTCTGCTCATATGGCTGGATCCTCAGGTATTCTCTCAGATTATCAGTTAACTCTTGGCCACACCGGGATTTTGGTTACCAATGGACCATCTTTTAGCAGTTGAGGGTTGTGTTGGCGCGACGCCTAATCCTGATCTTCCTATTCATGATGTCCTGCATACCCCTAATAACCCATTTAATCTATTATCTATTAATCAGATTATTACTGCTTTGCGTTGTTCAGTGGTCTTCCCTGATCATTGTATTTTTCAAGATCTTACGACGAGGACTATTAGTAGAGAACTAGTTTCGAGAGGGTTGTACCTGCTGGATACTGTTCCTGCTTAGGCGTATTCTGTTTTGTCTTCTTCAGCTCTTGATGTCTATTGTCGTCTTGGGCATCCTAGCTTGTCGAGTCTTAAAATTCTTTGTTCTAGTTTGAGTTATGTGTCTTCTGTTGAGTTTGATTCGTGTCGCTTTGTCAAGCACTTGCGTACACCTTTTCCATCTCGAGTCACTAAAAGAGCTTCTGCTCCGTTTCGTTTGGTTTATTCTGATGTATGAAGACCTAGTCCGATTACCTCTATGTTTGGATTTGTTATTATGTGAGTTTTGTTGATGATTACTCCCGTACAATTTTCCTTTATTTACTGAAGAATAAGTTTGAAGTGTTCTTTGTGTTTACGTCCTTTTGTAAGAGAGTAAAAAATGTATTTGGCACATGTGTTCAGGTGTTGCGTAGTGACAACAGGGGAAGTATATGTCTACTGCTATGAGGGAGTTTATGGTGGGTTATGGTATTTCTCATCAGACGTCATGTCCCGACACCCCCGAACAAAATGGTGTGGTGGAACACAAGAATAGACATCTTTTAGAGACTGCCCGCGCTCTTATGTTCCATATGCATGTCTCGCATCATTTTTGGACCGAGGTCGTTCTCACGGTATGTTATCTTATTAATCGCATGCCTTCCAATGTGTTGGGGGTGTTTCCTCGATGTCAGTTTTGGTTCCTACTTCGCCTGTGTACTCCCTACCTCTTAAAATCTTTGGTTGTGTGTGCTATGTGTGTGACACCCGACCGTAGGTAACCAAGCTCAATGCTCGTACCTTGAAATATATCTTTCTTGGTTATCCCCACTCCCAGAAGGGGTATCGGTGCTACTGTCCAGAGTTACGTCAATTTGTTGTGTCTCGGGACGTTATCTTCCTTGAGTTCACTCCCTTCTACTCTGTGTTCCCTCCTATTTCTTCTCCAAGTCGTGAGTCCCCTCACTCTCCACCATCTGATGACCTTCTTATCTATCGTGTCTCAACTGAAACTCTTGTTGTCACTCCTTCGCCGCTCCCAGTGCCACCTCTTACAGCACCACCCTCACCTGATCTGACTCCTACTGGATCAGTTCTCCCGTTGGTTGATCCATCCGCCCCACCGGCAAGTGAGCCTCCTATCGCTGTTTCTCGACCCCATCGCAATTGTCGGGATCACCCGCTTTATGTTGACTCCTATAAGGGCTTGTCCGGGTCGTAACGTGTTGTTATTTCCACTGTTGATACTACTGATGTGCCTCATAGTGTTTCAGAGGCACTCTCCCATCCAGATTGGTGCGATGCTATGTTGGAAGAATAGGCTGCCCTTGATAATAATGCCACTTAGGAACTTGTTCCTCTTCCACCAGAGAAGAAAGCAGTTGGCTGCAAGTGGGTCTACACAGTTAAGGTTAATTCTTATGGTTCTTTGGCTCGCATGAAGGCTTGGCTTGTTGCAAAAGGGTATACCCAAACCTATGGAGTCAACTATTTTGAGACCTTTTCTCAGGTCTCCAAGATGACTTCTATTCGTCTTTTCCTTTCACTCGCCGCGGCCCGAGACTGGCCGCTTCATTAGTTGGATGCCAAGAATGCTTTTCTCCATAGCGATCTTCAGGAGAAATTTATATGGAGCAACCTTTCGATTTCGTTGCTCAGGGGGGGTCTGATATGGTCTGTTGCCTCCGCCGTTTTTTATATGGCTTGAGACAATCACCCTGAGCCTGGTTTGGCCGGTTTAGCCTAGTGGTGCAACAGTTTGGACTGCAGCAGTCAGAAAAAGATCACACAATGTTCTCTCGTCGGACCTCTTCAAGGTGTATTCTTCTGGTTGTCTATGTTGACGATATTGTTATCACTGGCAGTGACAGAACTGGTATTAGTGTTCTGAAGACCTTTCTGCAAATGAAGTTCCAAACTAAAAATCTTGGGCGCATACGGTACTTTCTTGGGATCGAGGTGGCTAGAGGAAAGTGTGGGATATTTATTTCCTAAAGAAAATATGTGGTGGACATTTTGCGGGACGCGGGTCTTCTAAATGCAAAAAGTGTGGAGTCCCCTATGGATCCGAGTATGAAGCTTATTCCAGGGGACGGTGATGTGTTTCCTCACCCTGAAAGATATCGTCGGATGGTAGGTAAACTCAATTATCTGACCGCGATGACCAAACCAGATATTGTGTATCCAGTGACTGTAGTGAGTCAGTTCATGGCAGATCCTCGAGTCCCACATTAGAATGCAGTGGTCTGTATCCTACAGTACCTCCATTCTAATATTGGGAAGGGCCTATAGTTCTGTGATCGGGGTCACTTCCAAATCGAGGGTTATTCGGATGCGAACTGGGCAGAATGTCCAATTGATAGGAGGTCCACATCAGGATTCTCAATTTTTGTTGGTAGAAACCTGGTATCGTAGAAAAGCAAAGAAGCAAGATATGGTATCGAGGTCAAGTGCTGAGGCAGCATATAGATCCATGGCATTGGCAATGTCAGAAATTATGTGGGTTCGACAGATTCTCACTGAGTTAGAAGAGCCACCTAAGGGCCCTACCAAGTTGTGGTGTGATAATAAATCTGTTGTCTATATTGCTATCAATCCAGTGTTTCATGAGCGAACAAAACATGTTGAGATTGACTGTCATTTCATCAAGCACGAGTACAAGAAAGGTACTATCGACTTTGGTTTTGTTCGATCTGGTGAGCAGCTTGCTGATTAGTTTACTAAAGCTTTACCCGGGACCTGCGTTCAATACATTTATAACAAGTTGGACGTGATTGATATCTATACTCTAATTTGAGGGGGAGTGTTTAACATGTTATGTATTAACAATGTTATCTTGTGGGTATACCCACAATATCTATTGTAGTCCCTCAAGTTTTAATATAAAATAACGTGTGCCTCACAAGAGATTACACACTTCCATTATTTTGTCTCACATTCTAACACATTCTAACGCATTATCAGATCCAATAACTTTGATGCGCTTTTCAAATTGAGTAAAAATTTCATTATAAAATGTAGAGAGAGCATGAGGCAATTCAAACTGGTGTTTCAACAAAAAGGGCTAAGCCATACGAGAGTAGTCAACAACAAACATAACAAAATAAAAATATCCACGAGCACTTGGAGTTCGAGAAGAACCTCAGATGTCCATATGGACAACATCAAAGCGCTCGGACTTATGATAATGGCTACGACTGGAAAAGGAACTACGATGATACTTGCCTAATTGACACACTTCACACTCAATACTGGACACATGAGGTAAGTTGGGGATGGTCAACTTAAGCATAGCCAACGAAGGATTGTGAGGCTCGGTTCCTTTTTAATTTTATAATATATATATTCGACATGCTATGTATGGCTTTGGGTTGTTTTAGAATAGCTTTCATATGTGGTGTATCTATGTTGTGACTTAAAAATACATGATAGCATCAATCCCAAAACCGTGGGACATTGTGGTGTTGAAGTTAAAAATCTTTTCTGGGCAGGACCGCTCGAGCGGTCCTCAAACTGCTCGATCGGTCTGTCCGGGGTACTTATGTGTGGGACAGCCCACTATCATGGCATTTGGGCCAAAGCTTCCTCAACAAGCTTCTCTCTTCTTCTCTTGAAAGAAACCAAAAAAAAAACCTAGATTTTTCTCTAGCTTTTGCCTTGTTCCGGGTGTGATTTTTGGCGTTGCGTGAGTGGAACGATGTTGTACACGCCGAGGGCTTTGCATCCAACCGGGTGGATTCGCGTTTCGGCGACGTTGGTTTTTCGCGGGAAGTTAAAGCGTCGAGTTTTTAACTCTTTATGATAGAATTCTAGATTATATTGTTTTAAAAGGGTGTTAAATGTGATTATACGCATTTTCACCATTTTTAAATGCTATAAACGTTGAACTTTGTGACTAAACCTTATTTGGTTGGATAAAAAGCATGTTTTGCGTTTGTGAGGTTTATTACAAAGTTAGTGGATGCAAGAGTATATAGTTTTCAAACATGTGTTTCGAAAACCGGAGGGAATTATATGAATGTTGCAAAACCATGAATTTTGGTGTTTGGAGCTAACTCTTGGGATTGAGCATGGGTTTTAAATGGTTTAGTTGAATTCAATATAGCTTTGTGCAAAAATGTTGGTTTACTTCCATGATTTTTGGATGGTTCGGCCGTGTGCCTTTAATCGATTTAATGGTCGTGTTGTGTCCTTTTAATGATTTTGTGAATGTACTGTAACAATATGATGGATGTGGGTAGGGATGGCAATTTCCCCCGCCCTGCCCCGCCTCCGCCACGCCCCCGTCTCGTTTTGTCGGGTTTTTCCCGTCCCCGATAACAAACGGGGTGGGGATGGTATTTGCACTCCCTGCCCCGTTTTCCCTGCCCTGCCCCCGATTGTATAAAATAAATAATTTTTAAATATTAATATATGCATAAAATATATATTTTATAAATATAATAAGTTCAAAATATTAAAATATTATATTTATCTCTAATTTTTTCTTTCTCGTTTCTTATATTTTGTATATTTAGTTATATTAATTCATCAATTATTATTTTTTATTTATTATATTATTCATAACTTTTATTAATATTACTATTTTAAACTTCAAAAATTATACCCGAAATATCCCCGTCCTCGTCCCGTTCCTCACTACTTCCCCGATATTTTTCCCTGTCCCCGCCCTGATCAAATAGGGGACGGGGATGGGGGAACTAATCCCCGGCCCCGCCCCATTGCCATCCCTAGATGTAGGCCTCAATTGCTACTCGGTAAAAGTTCAGAAATTTGCGCAAATAAGTGCTTCGCTCCTTTGGGTTAATCTCCGTAAATGAAGTGGTTGCCCCAATGGAAAGCGTTTGTTGTTGTGGCAAGGTATAGAACTCGTCATTGCCTAGCGGGCCATTGGATGCCCCGGACCTAAGTCAATAGATGTGAGTCTATAGTTGCTACTATTGTCCCCGGTGCGACGATGTCAGTACGTGTAAATCATTGTGGTTATGGAAACCTTCTTGGTTTGAAAACCATATTGGAAAGCTAAAATGACTTTAGCGCTGTTTTCAAATTGTGAGACGTTGTTGGGTTATATGAACGATTGTGGTTTTGAGAGAACCATTTTAAACTTGCGTGGTTGAGTTGTTCATATAATTGGTGATTGCATGTTACGCTTTTAATTCATGCTAATCTATTCCTATTGGACTTCGGCTCACATTGTTGGATTCAAACAATTTCAAGTGATCCAGATCATTTGGCTTGATGTGGTGAAGTTCGAATGGTGGTGACTGATTAGAAAACTTGGAGTTTTCATATTTTGGTTATTTTGGATCATGTAATCATTATACTACATTTTGTACATGAAAGTATATGTTTTGTAAGCCTTAAGGACATGGTATCAATGCATGCATGTTTGTATGAGAACGAGAGGAACCTTGGGTTGGTTGTATTAGTTTCAAAGTCGTATGAAACGGGTTTTGATTGGTTGATTTCAATGTTGTAACAAATGGTATTCGATTGATTTTACGTTTGGTATCAACCCTTGTACCTCAACGAATGTTTGAATCAAGTTTTAGTCATGTTTTAGATTGTTTTGTTATGCTTTGAATGTTTCCAAAAAGGTGAAAAATGAATTAAGTGTTGGGTTTCAAAAGTTAGTTTTTGAGATGTGGTCAAGAGCTAGACTGCTTGAACGGTCTATCGAGTGGTCAAAACCCTTTCTCGGTTGTTTTAGAGGCAGGTGGAAGAACCGAGAATGGGCAAGAACCGATCGAGAGGTTTGGGCAGTTTTTTGCAAACTTTGTTGTTTTGTTTCTTTTTATCTTGGCTCTTGGGACCTTGGCCATATTCTTTTGAGTTATCCTTTTACCTAAAATAAACCCTCGAAGGGACATTTATCAAAGGTTTTAAACATACCTTCTTTATCATTTCAAACGTTGTTTGGGTTCAAGTAGATTTGTTGGGTCGTTGGCAGCATAATACAAATTTTTCATGGGTGGTTCAAGTGACCCAGGTTTTGAGGCGTGACAGATTAGTATCGGAGCTCTAGGTTCAAACACCTAGGAGCCGTGGAAAGAGGTTACATCACCCCGTGATGATGATTGCGTGTGCTTGATCTCCATGTGTTTAAAATGTCTTGATAACATGAGAATGATAATCTATTATAACATAAGAATGATGTGTTATACATGAACATGGAGGTTAGACCTTAGGATTGATTTATCTTGCCTTCGGGCGTTTGGTTTAACCAGCTCGAAAGCTAAGTTAGAAATACTTTTGGCCGAAGTACTTTCTAGCGAGGAATCTGAGTGGGCTACTCAAACTGACTTGTCACTCTTGTTGGTGCTCCTCGGCACGTGAAACGTGTTACATGATCTTAAATGGCTAAGTGTTAGCATGATTACGTGACATGTGTCAGTAATAACATAATGAATTGTTATCTTTATTATGATTATTATCCGGTGTGATTAGGCACACCATATCTTATTGTATATCCTCGTTTATCTATAAATAAACTAGTACGTGCCCCATTAGAGCTAACGCATTCATTAAACGTAATATTGTCATATTAACATGGTATCAGAACCACCACCATCACCGGCAGCTCCTCCTTAGATCCACCCCTAGCCGCCGACCACCCAAGCCACCTCCATCAGCGTTGACATCACCACTTCCACATCACCAGCACCGAAACCCACCAACATCACCACCAACAATGCTGACATCCACCCAAACCCCTTCCATCGTCGCCAAAACCCCCTACAACGACCACTACCAGCGTCGAAATCCACCCAAACTTCCGCTACCCACCAAAATCACCACCACCAGCGCCGACATCCACCCACACCACCTCCATTGTCGCAGAAACTCACCAAAGCCACCACCACCAGCGTCAACACCCACCTCAGCCTCCACCACAAGCGCCGAAACCTCCCAAACCAGTGCCACACCAGTCGCCTCCACCAAACAGTCGCCGAAACCCACCGAAACCCACCAAACAGTCGCCGCCAGTCACCGATTGTGTCCAAAAAACAGTCGCTAACCATTTAAACAGTCGCCGGAAACTTAGCCAAGTCGCCAAAAAAGTCGCCGGACCACCCTAGCAGGTCTCAATAGTTCTTTTTTTCTTCTCCCTCACTGCATCCCTTCATTCATCCGTGCAATGGCTTGCTTTCCATTCAACAACAAGTTCTGTGTTGTCTGATTTTTATTGATGCAGTGAGGATTGTCTTGTTGTGGGTTGTCTGGTATTTGAACAAGAATGTCATCGGAGGGCGATAGGTCTATTACCCAGACTTATGGGACTGTTGAGTCTCTGACGGAGACCGGGCGACCAATGAGAACTGACGTGTTCTCTTCTTCTTCTCGGCTTGTCGATGAGAAGCTTGATAGTGCTTCTGCATATCCCTTGTGGCGGAAGAATGTACTGAAATCCTTACAAAGCATTGAATTGGATTCCCACTTATTTAACGATGTCCCTGATCCTAATTCTCCTATTTGTCGTACATGGGTACGAGACGAGACTCGTCTCTTAAGTCATATTATGAATTCAATAAACCGTAGTGTCAAGATTTTGGTTATAAGGACCGATACGGTGAAAGAAGTCTACAGGGTTCTTGAGGATATCTATTTCTCCACAAATAACTTATTACGCCTGTATGAAGTGATGCGAGGATTCTTCCGCTCGCAACAAGCTGGTCGTCCCCTTTAGGAGCACTTTATGAGCTTTAAAGTGCTTGCTGACAAGTTCGATCGACTTCTTCCATTCACCAGTTCTATCAGTAAATTTCAGCAACGGATACAAATTCTAGTCGTGTGTTTCTTAGCCAGTTTAGATCCTGAATATGACACGGCCCGTTCACAAATTCTTGCTAAGACAGACATTCCTACCTTATCTGAGACTTTCCATCGAGTGAGTTGTTCAATGCGTCGCAACGACACCAGGTCTACACCTGAAGCTAGTGACCCATCTGCCCTTGTTTCTTCTCGTGGTAGCAATGGAACTCGGAGCCGTGGCCATGGTAGGGGCTGTGCTGGAGGTCGAACAGGTGGGGGGCGCGAAGGGGGTGCTCGTAAGACCCATTATTGCCACTACTGTGGGATTCAATGACATATTCGCAGTCAGTGTTATAAATTACATAGAAGACCGTCCCCAGTAGCCAATTCTACTGTTGATTACTCTAAGGTAAACTCATCCTCCTCTTCTCAGAAGCAGCTTGTTGAGATGACCTCATCAGAATATGAGCAGTATATTCAGTCTCAGGTTACCAATCCTCCCGCTCCTGTTGCTATTACCTTTGCAGGTAATCCTAGTGCCTGTTTGGCGACTACTCCGTCTACTTGGGTGATTGATTCAAGTGCCTCCTACCATATGACTGGTTCTGCAGGTATCTTATCTAACTATCAGGTGACTCCTAGACATCGTGGAGTTTTTGTGGCTAATAGATATTTCTTACCGATTAAGGGACGTGGAGTTGCTACTCCCACGCCGTCCATACCCTACCTAATGTCTTATATGCTCTTGAGAATTCATTTAACTTGTTATCAATTAGTCAACTTACTAATGATCTCAACTGTTGTGTGACCTTTTATTCTAATGGCTGTGTATTTCAAGATCTTACGGCGAGGAAGATTATCAGTAGAGGTCGAGTGTCTGATGGGCTGTACTTGGTGGAAGAGGTGGCTGCTACAGCCTTCTCTACAGTTTCTTCTCCCAGTTTTGAGACTCATTGTCGTTTAGAGCATCCATCTATATCTAGTTTACATAGCCTTTGTCCTAGTTTTCGTTCTATTTCTAATATTGAGTGTGAGTCTGTCGGTTAGCAAAACACCTGCGCGTGCCTTTATTACCTCAAGTCAATAAACGAGCTTCGGCTCCTTTTTCTTTAGTTCATTCAGATGTTTGGGGGGCCATGTCCAGTCGAGTCTGTTTCTGAATTCCATTATTACGCCATCTTTGTGGATGATTATTTTCGTGTGATTTTTTTACATCTTATACGGCATAAATTTAAAGTAGCATCTATTTCTCCTCTTTTTGTATGAAAGTGCAAACCCAGTTCAAGGCTCAGGTTAAATGTTTGCGCAATGATAATGGTGGCGAGTATCTTTCAACCCAGCTGAAGACTTTCCTGTTCACACATGACATTATTCATCAGACTTCTTACCCAGCTGCCCACAAAAGAATGGTGTCGCTGAGGGCAAGAACCGCCATATTATGAAAATTGCTCGAGCTCTCTTGTTTCAAATGCATGTACCTAAGAAATTCTGGGGGCATGCTGTATTAACTGCTTGTTACTTGATCAACCGCCTCCCATCTCAAGTACTTGGTGGAAAAATTCCGATGGCCATCCTTTCTCCCGGGAAAAGCCTTTTCTCTTTACCCTTGAGAATTTTTGGGTGCCTTTGTTATGTTCGTGACACTCATCCCCAGCGGACGAAGTTAGATGCTCGGGCTGTCAAATGTATTTTTCTTGGTTATTCGAGAACTCAGAATGGGCACCACTGTTTTTGTCCCTCTCTACACAAGTTCCTTGTCTCCCGGGATGTTTTTGTGGAGTCTACTCCTTTCTTTTCTGCGTCGAATTCGGTTGTGTCAGGGGTTGGAAGTCCTAATCTTCAAAGTCTTGATTTTTTAGTGTCTTGCTTGCCCTTGTCCTCTTCTATGGGTGCTCCTCCTATTGCGGGGTCTTCTCCGCCTTCTCCATCAACTCCTTCAGCTTCATTGGACCTCTCCTCCGCTGAGCCAATCTCCTTGTCTGTAGATCCTCTTCCCACGATAAGTGCTCCTCCTCCTAACAATGCTGCTCTTATTGCTACTCGAAAATCTTATCGGACTTGCAGGGATCCATCCTCTCTATACTACCTCCTACAAGAGTCTTTCTGCCTCCTTATAGGCTTGTATTGCCACCCTGGATAAGGTCGCTGTTCCTCGTACTGTTGCCGAGGCCTCAGCCGACCCTGGCTGGCGGGGTACTATATTGACGGAGATGCAGGCTTTTAAGTCCACCTCGACTTGGTCCCTTGTTTATCTTCCAGAAGATAAGCATGCTATTGGCTGCAAATGGGTCTTTACAGTTAAGCTCAATCCTGATGGTTCTCTTGCCCGCTTGAAAGCTCGTCTTGTTGCCAAGGGGTATGCTCAGACGTATGGAATTGATTATTTTGAGACCTTCTCTCCCATTGTCAAGATGGCCTATATTCGCCTATTTATGTCTCCTGTTGCAACTCGCCATTGGCCTTTGTATCAGCTTCATGTGAAGAATGCTTTTCTTTACGGTGATTTGCAAGAGGAAGTCTATATGGAGAAACCTCCCGATTTTATTGCTCAGGGGGGGTCTCAGCTGGTATGTCGTCTCCATCGCCCTCTTTATGGATTGAAGCAGTCTCCACGGGCATGGTTTGGTTGTTTTAGTATGGTTATGCGCCAATTCGATCTTCTACAGTCTGGAAAAGACCACATTGTGTTCGATCGGCGTTCCTCTGCTGGCTGTATTTTATTAATCATATACGTTAATGATATTGTTATCACAAGGGATGATACAGTAGGCATTTCTGAGTTGAAGCAATTTCTAAAATCTCAGTTTCAAACTAAAGATTTGGGGAAATTGAAATATTTTCTCGGCGTTGAAGTAGCACACGACAAGAAGGGTATCTTTATTTCCCAGCAAAAATACGTGCTGGATATTCTAGCTGATGCGGGGCTTCTGTGAGAAAATATGGGGTCGAGTCACCTATGGACCCAAGTGTCAAACTCCTCCCTGATGAGGGTGATGTTTTTCCTCATCCTGACCGATATAGAAGAATAGTTGGAAAGTTGAATTATTTGACAACAATGATAAGACCAGACATCGCATTTCTTGTGAGTGTGGTGAGCCAATTCATGGCTGTGCCTCAGGTCCCACATTGGAATGCCGTGGTTCAAATTTTACGATATCTCCATAGTAACCCTGGTAAGGGGCTACATTTCAGTGATCATGGCCACTATATGATGGAAGGGTATTCTAATGCAGACTAGGCAGGATACCCCATTGATCGGAGGTCCACTTCTGGATTCTCTATATTTATTGGTGGCAATCTTATCTCTTAGAAGAGTAAGAAACAGGAAGTGGTTTCTCAGTCGAGTGCCGAAGCTGAATATCGGGGCATGGCTCTGGCGACATCTAAGATTTTATAGCTCTGTCAGTTGCTTAGTGAGTTGGGTGATCCCTGTCATGGCCTAACAAAGCTTTGGTGTGATAATAAATCTGCAGTTATATTGCTACAAATCCAGTATTCCACGAGCGCATGAAACATATAGAGGTGGACTGTCATTTCATTCGGCGAGAGTATCAAAATGGTGTGATTGTGTTTGGCTCCGTTCGTACTAGAGAGCAATTGGCGGATATTTTTACTAAATCTGTTCCGGGTCCTTGGGCTCGATACATATGTGACAAGCTAGACATGTTAAATATATATACTCCAACTTGAGGGGGCGTTAGCTTTATTATGATTATTATCCGGTGTGGTTGAACACACATATCTTATTGTATATTCTCGTTTATCTATAAATAAACTAGTACGTGCCCCATTAGGGTTAACGCCTTCATTAAACCTAATATTGTCATATTAACATGAATTGAATTTTATGTTGTTATGTTCTATGTTTCTTTCATATAGAAGCTATGATTCCGCAGAGAGGACGAGGCCGTGGTCGAGGCCGTGGTTTAGCCTTTAGGCCAAGGGAATGTGGCAATCCCTGATGTCAGGGATGCTAATGATCCCTAGGGACCAGTAGACGGGGTAAATTTGCTACGTGATATGGTGTGTTCCATCTGTCAGCTAGCTGAGGCCATTAGGGGAGGGGCGAAAGTACCCGAGTCTAGAGCGACTGTTGCAATGCATGAGTTTCAACGTCTTAACCCTCCTACCTTTATCAGGGATCTCGATCCCAAAGTGGCCACTAAATGGCTAGAAATCATGACCAGGATCTTAGACACGTTGTAGATAGTCGAGGATGACTTGAGGGTTGCGTTTACCGCATTTCAGCTGAGGGGTGACGCCCACGAATAGTGAAAGTTTGCTAAAACTACCGTGGAGGGTACGTGGGTTACTTTTACGAAGGAATTTTTGGAGAAATACTTTCCCGAGTTTTTTAAAGATATCTATCGAGAGTTCTTTTCTCTCACCCAAAAGGCGATAAATGTTGTACAGTATGAGGCCAGGTTTACCAGTTTATCTCGTTTTGCACAGGAATCCGTGGCCACTAATGAGCTACATTCAAAGAGGTTTAAGAAGGGTTTGAGGCCCGCGATCAAGGAAAAGGTGGCAGAATTAAGGCTACGTGCCTTTACTGAGTTGGTGGAATCGGCAGTCACCATTGAAAATGCTTTGAATGGGACCCATAAAGCTAGAGAGGCTAGGGCACCGCAAGGTGAAGTGAGTGCATAGTCAGGTGGGCACCGCAATAAGAGGCAGAGGTCGTCAGGTCCTAGTTCTTATCCTACTGAATCATACCAGCAATTTTCAGCACCAGCACCTTCGGTAGCTTCGTCGGGACAATCGGGGCGGAGAGAGCTCATTTGTTATCAGTGCAAACAACCAAGGCATCGTACGGTGGATTGCCCGCTGAAGGAACAGCCTAGAGTTCTATACCTATTCAGTCCCAAGGGAGAGGACCACCCGTATGATTTGGGTGTGGTAGGTCGGGACATTTTTGTTGGAACTGCCCTCAGGGAGGGAGTACACAGAGCACGGCAGGTGCACCACTTGTTCAATCTACACAGGGATGACAGACTTACCGGCAGCCGCAACAACAGCTAGTAGCTCAGACTTCTAGGGTTGTAGAAGGGGGCACTTCAACCCAGTCAGTGTGACAGCCCACAACACAGAGCCATGGCGGATAGACCAGGGAATCAGAGGGGCAAGGGCAAGTGTTTGCCCTTACTGATCCAAGTTCTTCTAAGGCATCGGTTGTGCCTGACGCTTCAGCGACTACTTTAGTCATCAGAGGTACTCTCTTAGTGTACCGTTCAGGGGCCAATGCTCTTATTGACACGGGAGCATCGCATTCTTTTATCTCATCTGCTTTGGGGCTGGAGATAGACACGTTGGGTAGCACGCTGTGTATAAAGATCCCAGTCGGTGGGAACGTAGTGTTAGGACGAGTTTGTAGATCTTGTGAGTTAGAGGATGTCGGCCGCTGTTTAGAGTTTGATTTCATCATTCTCAATATAACCACAATTGATATCATCCTAGGAATGGATTGGCTTACCAACTATCGTGCCTATATCGATTGTGATCGACGGTGAGTATCGATTTGTACACCTAAGGGTAATCATTTTTGTTTCGTGGGTGATCGAGATGATGGTTCAGTGCCCATGCCCGGTGCCATGCGAAACCGAGGAAACCTTAGTTTCCTCTTCTCTGCTCTCATGTTGAATGAGGCTATTAGTGTCCGAGAAGAATTTCCCCCGATAGTTTGTGACTACCTAGATGTCTTTCCTGACGATCTATTTGAGTTGCCACTCCGTCGTGAGATAAAGTTTTCTATCGATCTTGTTCTGGGAACCGCTCCCGTTTCGATGTCGTCTTATCGTTTTGCACCAGCAGAATTGCAGGAGCTTAAGGTACAACTTCAGGAGTTGCTAGATAAGGGGTTTGTACACCCGAGTACGTCGTCGTGGGAAGCTCTGGCCTTCTTTACCAAAAAGAATGATGGGTCATTGGGATTATGTATTGATTACCGGAAGTTGAACCAGATGACGGTGAAAAACAAGTATCCTATGCCGATGATTGATGATTTGTTCGATCAATTAAAGAGTTCGAGTTGTTTTTCGAAAATTGACTTGAGATCGGAGTATCACCAGTTGAGGATCAAAGAAGAGGGCATAGTAAATGTCGTCTTTCGAAATCGTTATGGTCATTACGAGTTTTTAGTCACGCCGTTCGGTTTGACAAATGCACCAGCGACATTCATGAACTTGATGAACCACACATTCCATCAATATTTACACAATTTTGTAGTCGTGTTTGTAGACGACATTCTTATTTACTCACCATCGATGGAGATACATAAGAAACATCTACGTATCTCTCTGCAACTTTTGAGGGAACGTCGATTGTATATAAAATTTGAGAAGTGTAAATTTTGGATGCCCGAGGTGAAGTTTCTTGGACATGCGATATCGGAAGAGGAAGTATCTGTGGATTCTTAAAGATTTATGCAGTGATGAGTTGGGAACAACCGAAAAATGTGATTGAGATTCGCAGCTTTCTGGGTTTGGCAGGCTACTACCGACAATTCGTGAAGGATTTTTCTCAACTTGTCGCATCGATGACTCGCCTTACACGAAAGAAAGTCAAGTTTGTTTGGAGTAAGTCTTGTGAGCTGGCATTCCAAGAACTGAAGAAGAGGTTGACAAGTGCACCAGTATTGGTTATTCCGAAACGGGGTTTCGATTACACTTTTACTGTGATGCGTCGCGTGACGACTTAGGATGTGTTTTGAAACAGGAAGGCAAGGTTGTGGCTCATGGATCTCGACAGTTGAAGATTCACGAACAAAACTATCCGATACATGACTTGGACTTGGCAGCCGAAGTTTTTTCCTTGAAAGAATGGCGGCACTATCTTTACGGTGAGCATTTTGAGGTTTTTACCGATCACAAAAGTTTAAAGTATTTATTTTCTAAGAAAGACCTGAATCTACGCCAATGAAGGTGGATGGAGTTTAGGGACAACTGCGATTTTGATCTCCAGTACTAGCCCGGAAAGGCCAATGTCGTGGCCGATGCTCTTAGCAGAAGATCTTATGGTTCCTTAGCTTCAGTTTCCAAGCGGGAATGGGACATGCTTAAGGAGGTTGGTGAGTTTGATTTGGGTCTCAGGGAGACGGCGGAGGGTGTGACTTTATTCTTCATACGCGGTTTCGCAACCCATGCTGATTACACGTGTTCTTGAGGCTCAGCAGATGGATCAGGAAACTCAGATGTTATAGGATCGTGTTGCTAGTGGGGAGGACACCAAAGGGTGGGTTGTGAGCCCAGATCAATGTTTGAGATTTGCAAGAAGAGTGTTTATCACGGCCCATTTCATAAAATGGCGTCCGTGACTGGTCAAATAGTCAAAACCCACCCGAGGCCTCTTATTTTTAAAACACTTTCGATTGATTTTGGTATAAAAACGATTTTCTTTTATTCATTTCAAAAAAAATTCCCAGCAATTCTTTCAAAATTTCCCAGAGCATACTAGTGCATTCATCCATAGATCACCCAGTTTTTCATATGTACATAAAATGGAGAAGATACAACGTTCGAGGTTAAACAAAAGGCGAGCAAGGAAAACATCCATTTCAGCCAGATCTCTTTTAGGCATCACCTGAAACATGATTTCAACAAAACATTAACAAAGCTAGTGTAAATGCATAGATATCTAAGTTATTACTCGCTTTCCATTTTTAGAATGATACCCAATTAAACGGTTCTACCAGCAATCCGAAGAGCCACCCCACAGTGTAAATGATCATTCTCTAGTCACCTGGCCGTAACCCGCCGCCCTTATTACATCACCTCACTGGTATGCTTTATTGTCCCCCAGTGGTCGGGACACCGTTTAAACTATCATTCTTATTTTTATAATATCCATATTTTCGTAATCATTTTCAAATAGTATTCATAGTGGTGCACCTCAAGATCGTTATAAAACGGTAATCGAAAACTTAACTAACTCAGTAATCATAAGATTCACCTGACGTTTGCAAGAGATCAATCAGTTTTGCTAAATAAATCTCAAATCTAAACACAATAAAAAAAATACTAGTTTTAGTACAATGTTCATGCTTTTGCTCACTTTAGCAAGAATCTACATTATTTTCTTATTTTAACTAAGATAATATTTGAAGAAAATTATAGTTAATACTTATTTTAACAAATTATTTATATTTTCATTTCCTAAATAAAATGTTAGTTTTAGTATAAAAAGATCTTTTATCTAAGCTTCAAGAGATTAAAATACTAATTTCAGAAAAAATCTATTTTAAGATTCAAATTAGAATTTATCTAATGTTTCTATTTAACTAAAGCCCAAAAATATTAACTTTAACTGAAAATTGTATTTCTAGTTTTTTTTTTCACAAAATCTAAAAATACTTATTTTGAAATAATTATAAACTTAATTTAAGATAAACTAAAATGTCAGCTTTAAAATTTTCATAATAAGAAAATCCTTTCTTTTATCTTTTTTGTAAAAACTGGTTTGAGATAAAATTTTCCATATTAGATTTTTATTAATTTTGAAATTGAGTTTTTAACCTAACTTTGTTCTTTTTGTAAAACTAACGAACTCATAAAGATTTTGATATAAATTTTATAGTTTAATAAAATTTTAACTAATCTATTTGAAATATGTTTATTTTTAAATTTAAAACTTGGCTTATACTAGAAAAAATATTTTAAGTGAAAAAAATATAACTTAAGTTAAATTAAAATATTAACTTTAAGATTTTTGACACAAGAAAATCTTTTAATTTATTTTATTTTAAAATATCTATTTAGTCAAAGATTTGATTAAACTTAACTAATATTACAATTTAGAGAACATTTTATTCTACAAAGGATAAAACTCTATATTTTAATTTGTAATTTCTAAAATCCTTATAAAAATATTTATCATTTCCTTTTCAAAAATTCTTTTTAACACCTCTTTATAATTATTTTAGCTCTTTTGACTAAAATAGTTAGAAATCGATTCTTAAACAACAAATAGCCTCTCTCAAAATTTAAAACATCAGACACACAACCAACAATTCTCAAACACACACAGGGCCTTTATGAAGGCAATATAAACACTCACGCTGTAATACAAACATAAACACACACTCACAGCACCTTTATGAAGGCATGCGGTTATGCAGGGAAAACTTGGAAATTCATACACACACATGCACAATGCATGCAAGGGTTGTGGCGCGCGGCCTGGGTATCTCACGACAGCGGTGGCGCCCAAAGGTGGTGATGACGTGGTGGCGTGTGGCAGCATCGTGAGAGGGTGAGAGAGAGTTACCGAGACATGGGGAGGGGAAGAGAGAGAGGTGAAGAGAGAGAGAGAGAGAGGAGAGGGGAGGTTGTGGTGGTTGATGGTCTCAGTGGTGGTTTGGTGGTTCGTGTTGGATAGAGGGAGGGTGGCTTTGGTGGGGCTGGAGGGTGTTGAGTGGTGGTGAATGGTGGTGATCGGTGGTGGAGTGGTGGTGGGCTCTAAGAGAGGAGAACCAAAAAATATTTTATATTACTTTTAAGGATAAATTACACTGACCTCCCCTGAGATTTCTGACAAAAACAGAAAGCTCCTATGTGGTTTCGAAAATATCACTAACTTTCTCTCAGATTTAATTTTTACATCAAATTAACCCAACCGTTAAAATTTCCGTTACACTTAACGGAAACCACTAAAACCACCCCAAAACCACCGCCTCAAACCCACTGCCTCCCAAAATCACCGCGCACCGCCCCCACCACCACCCAAAACCACCGCGGAGAGAGGAAAGAGAGCGAGAGAGCAGAGAGAGAGAGAGCAGAGACAGAGGGACGACGGTGGCGTGCGGCGTGGAGGTCGGCGGTGAGGATGGCATGCGGTGACGGCGGTGGCTCCTCATCTCTGTAATACACACACACACACACAAGAGAGAGAGAGCAGAGAAAGAGAGCGAGAGAGCAGACCCCTCACCGCCGCCACCAACCCCTCAACGCTAACTGCCGCACGCCACCGCCATCATCGCACGCCACCCCCACTGCCAACCCCCACGCCGCACACCACCCTCACCGCCACCACCGTCCCTCTTTCTCTGCTCTCTCTCTCTCTGTTCTCTACCCTCTCTCTCTCTCTCCCCCTCTGCTCTCTCGCTCTCTCTCCTCTCTCCGCGGTGATTTTGGGTGGCGGTGGGTTTGGGGAAGTGGGTTTGGGTGGAGTGCTTTTGGGTGAAGGTTTTGGGTCGAATGCTTTTGAAGGTGGTTTTGGGGGTGGATTTGGGGTGATTTTGGTGGTTTCCGTTAGAAATTTTAACTGTTGAACTAATTTGATGCAAAAATTAAACCTGATTGGAGGTTAGTGACATTTTCAAAACCACATGGAAGGTTTATGTTTTTGTCAAAAACCAGAGTGGAGGTCAGTGTAATTTACCCTTACTTTAAATAACACTTCTTATAACAATGACTATGTTAACTATCTCAAACGTAATTTAGAGCTTTCATTATCTGATTCATTATTTTATATTTGTTGTTCCGCACATATTTTAAATTTAATTATGAAAGAAAGGCTTAAATATTACAATGAATCTATTGAAAGAGTTAGGCTAACCGTAAGATCCATAAATGGTAGTGCAAAAAAAAGTTTATATGAAAATATATAATGAAAAAAATATAAAATTAAAAAAATTACAATATGATGTGAAAACTAGATAGAACACTACATATAATATGTTACACATAACAATAAAACAAAAGAAAGCAATTGATTTATTTTTCGAAATGAATATTGTAAATAATTTTACTCCACCTAATTCATCTGATTGGAAAAATGTAAATCTATACAAAAAAAATTAAAAGTTTTTTATGAATCAACAAAATTATTTTCTTATATTTACACTTCTACTACTCCACTTGTTTTAATGCAGGTGGACGAGTGCTGAACGAGTATAGATCCAGACTGAAGCCGAAGATGATGGAAGCTTTGATAATCATACGCGACACACTCTACGCATCAAAATAGATATAAAAAATGGACGAGAAGGCAAGATTAGAAGCGAACTGAGAGACTATAACTGCTGGAAGTCCTAAAGAATTGTCTGGGTCAGATTAATTTTTATATTTTGGAACTGTAAATTTAATTTTCTTATATTTGTAATTTTACATTTTATTTGTAGTTTTATATATAAATTTATTTTAAATAGAGAATAATGCAAATGATTATTAGGCTTGTATGTGCCAACCTAATTAGGATGTACTTGACCTATAGTGATGCAATTTTTGTTTTTTTTAAGTATAGAATACACTTATAAAGTGTAAAATATAATATTTATGTAATTGTTAAAATTTGAGTTTTGAATAATAAATTTATATTGCATTAATTATTTAAAGAGTTCAAACTTATTGCATTTAATAATAAAACTATAATAAACTTATAATAATATAAACTATAAACTTATAAACTAATAATAAACTATAAGCATATAAACTAATCAACTAATAAACTTATAAAAACTAATAAACTTGTAATAAATAATAAACTAACTTATAAACTAATTTATTAATAATAAATTATAAACTTACAAACTAATATAAACTATGAACTATAAACTTATAAACTAATAAAATATAAACTTATAATAAAATAATAAATTAATAAACTTATATAATAAACTATAAACTTTTAAACTTTTAAAAACTAATAAACTTATAATAAATAATAAACTAACTTATAAACCAATAAATTAATAATAAACTATAAACTTAACTTATAAACTAATAAACTACTACTAACAAACTAACATTATACTATAAAATTAGAACCTAAGTGACTAACAAACTAATAAAATTATAAACTTGTACAACTCCTCAAAAAATAAAAAAATAATAACGAAAGCCCGAACCAGGCCCGACCATGGCCCACCAGTGGCCTAGCCCGAGGCCCGAGTACCAAGCCCGAACCCCTATCCATGGGCCTACCCTCCCGACAACAAGCATGGCCCGAACTTTTGGCGGTAGCCCGCTAGTCTTGGGCCAAGCTTGGCCCGCCCAAGCAAGGTTGGGCCACATTTATGTTAGTAGCTTATTATTATTATATTGTTATTATATTATTATTATCCGGCGTGTGTGAGTGTATAATTGTAATATTGTTCTCTGAGTTTATTATAAATAAGAGCTCGTCTACCCATTAGGGTACGGTTTCTCATTATTCTTAACATGGTATCAGAGCCATAGTAAAACCCTAGCCTCCACGAAACCCTAACCCTAGCCTCCCTCCTCC
>JAOTRH010455064.1:12631-64080 GCA_034768845.1 Heliamphora exappendiculata | reverse complement strand
ATCCTTTGTTTCCGATCTCGCATAAGCTTGATCCCAAGGATGTGACTGGCTTCTCCCAAGTCCTTCATATCGAACTGTCCAGATAATCATATTTTAAGCATAGACAATGCCCCCACATCGATTTTGATGAGCAAGATATCTTCTACATAAAGTACTAGGAAGATCACCACGCTTCTGTCACGCTTCTTGTACACACGTGACTCATCCTGACTTTGATCAAAACTATAAGATTTTATAGCTAGATCAAACCGAGCGCTCCAAGGCCTCGATGCCTGCTTAAGTTCATAAATTGATCTCTTAAGCTTGCACAACATGTGCTCCTGGCCCTTTGTAATGAATTCGTCTGGTTGTATCATATAGACAAACTCGTCAAGACTTCCGTTAAGAAAAGCTTTCTTGACATCCATTTGCCAGATTTTATAATCGAAATGTGCGGCAATGGAGAAGAGAATTCGGATGGATTGAAGCATGGCTAACGGCGAAAAGGTTTCCTCATAGTCAATCCCTTCTTTCTGAGTGAACCCTTTAGCAGCAAGTTTAGTTTTGAAGGTTTCAACCTTACCGTCTACTCTTCTCTTGCTCTTATAAATCTACTTGCATCCAATGGATTTTATTCCTTCGGGTGGTTCTACAAGTTTCCAAACCTGATTGGAATACATAGATTTCATCTTTAAATTCATAGCCCTTTTCCAAAGATCTGCATCTTTGTCTTGCAGTGCTTTATTGTAGTTACAGGGCTCAGTATCCAGTTTTGCCGGGATCTTGTCAAAAGACTTTTCCAAGAACATATACCGGCCAGGTTGATAAACAACGCTCCCACTACGACGAGGCACTACATGTGTCTGTGTACTAGCAATAGCAGGTTGTGCAGAATCTGAATCCTGTGCATCAACACCCTATTCTTGATTTGCACCTATCCCGATAATCCTCCCACTACGACTAGGTAATGGAATATCAATGGCTTGTAGTTGCTCTTCCGTTCTACTTGTATTTTCTCTCAGTTCTTCCAGAGCAATATTACTTTTGGGCCTATAATCCATAATATAATCCTATTCTAAGAATCGAACATTGGTGCTAACAATGACCTTCTGATCTTAGGATTATAAAATAGACCACCATTCGTTCTCTTGGGATACCCCACAAAGAAACAGACTTCTTTTATCGGTTTCAACTTACCTGCGTTTTCTTTCATCACATGTGCTGGACACTCCCAAATCCGAATGTGTTTTAGACTAGGTTTATGCTCGGTCAACAATTCTGTGGGAGTAGAAGGTACTGACTTAGACGGTACCATGTTCAGAATGTAACCCGCTGTCTCTAAAGAGAGTTCCCAAAATGAATTTAGTAAATCGAAATAACTCATCATTGACCTTACCATCTCCATAAAAGTCCTATTCTTTCTTTCTGCTACACCATTCTGCTATGGAGTGTCAGGTGCAGTCAATTGGGTTGCAATCCCCTCTAATGACAAGTAGTCCTTAAACTCTCCAAATAGGTATTCCCCACCACAGTCGGATCATAGTGATTTGATACTTTTATCCAGACGCTTCTCTGCGTCCGCCTTGAATTCATTGAATTTCTCAAAGCATTTAGACTTACGATGCCTCAGGTAAATGTATCCATACCTTGAGTAGTCATCAATGAAACTGACGAAGTACTCAAAGCCACCTCTAACCTAGATTGTCATAGGACCACACACATCAGAATGAACCAGCTCCAACGGTTCTTTAGCTCTATAGCCTTTACCGAAAAGGGCCTCTTGGTCATCTTACCCTCTAAGCAAGATTCAAAGACTGAAAGTGCTTCCACTTCCAATGAACTCAAAGGTCCATCTGCTATCAGTCTATTTATCTTTTTTAGATTAATTTGATCTAAGCATAAGTGCCAAAGAAACGTTTGATTCATTAAAGAAGAAAACTTTCTCTTATATGGTAATATAGATGTATTATTCTTTTTAGTCAGTTACAGTGTAGGAGAGATTAGAGTAATAATATAAAGATCATCCACCACTGTACCAAAACAGATAACCCGTTTATTATCCTAGATAATCACAGAGTTATTAAGAAAAATTAAATATTCATCTTTAGCCAATTCAGAAACATAAATTAAGCTCCTTCTAATGGAAAGTACATAAAGATAATATCTCAATATTAAAACCCGATCTCTACCAAAACTGAGAGTGGCATCTCCTACTGCAACTGCTGTTACCTTTATATTATTGTCCATATGTAGGTAAATCTCCCCATCACTAAGTTGTCGAATTTTTTGGAACCCCTACAATGAATTGCTAACATGATTAGTGGCTCCCGTATCTACACACCAAGTACCGGTAGATAACACCGCTAAACGTGTTTTCACAATCAGTGAACAAAAATTACCAAGTTTGTTCTATTTTCTAAGAAATACTGGACATAACTTTTTCTAGTGCCGGGTCTAGTTGCACTTAAAACATCTGCCTTTCGGTTTTTTCACAGTCCGTGGCCCACTAACTACCTTGAAAATCGTGTCTCCCTGTTTTTGAACATTTTTCTTCTTCATGTATTTCGGCCCAAAAGAAGAATCTTTTTCTAAAATAGACATATTTCTTGGTATTGAAGGAATACCATTTGTAGTTAAAGCTATATCCAAGTTATATTTTCAGTCAGCAGAATTTGGTCCAATAAGTTTGTTTCTTTTTAGTATTGAAGCGAGTGAGTTAAAATCTATTTTAATCCTGAGAATCACATTATTAAAAAAATTATTAATTATGATGAGCAAAACTTTGAATTCATTTTAATTTGGTTCCTTCTACCATTTTAAAATTAATTCGCCAGCAGTTTGGTAACCTGAGAATAACATGTCTCGTTGGAAGGACGTCTGCTATCTTTCATAAGACTAGACAGATCAATTTCTTTTAATTTTACTATCTAGGCAACTAACCATACCAAGTAAAATTAAATAGCTGACATAGTTTCGGTCTAATATATAATAGCAGTGACTCAGTTGGAGAGGATACTATCATCACCTAATCCCAAATTAATCGCTTCACAATGAACCCTTTAATTGGAGAAGTGATCCGCACTAACAATTATCCAGAATAATCCCTAAAGGAGGTTTGTACCGGTGATATTGCAATTAATCTATCCGTTGGAGAAGAAAGCCTTACTGCCGACACGCAGAATTTAATTGCATCGCCGACAAACAGGTGAAGGAGACCGCGGGATTTATTTGTGAATAAATTCCTTCCTATCCCACTTAGATTTTAGAAAACATTTTTTAGGATTATAAAAATCCGTTTAATTAAAATAAATTTATCAATTTCAAAAGTCACACGATCTGAAAGAATCAAACATATTTCCGTGTATACGATTCCAAAAATTCTAATTTATCAAACCAACTTTTCGTGTTTAAATGCGTAACAAATAAAATTTAATAAATACATAGTTTTTCTCTAACCTTTCAGTTAAGGTAGTGATTAAAGACATTTATTTATTTTATTTTTTGTTTCAGATTTTTCAAAAAATAATAATTTATTTCGATTAAATATTTTTTTATTTAATTAATTCAAAATTCAAAATTAATTCCCATGTTTTTTTTAAGATATCCGATTTAAAAAAAAATCTTAAACGTGATATTTTGTAAAAAATAAAATATCTAAAGTTTTTTCATTTAATTAAAATTAATTAATTAAAAAAACTTAATTTTATTTTTTATTACAAAATATTTTAATTAAAACTGAATATTTAAATTAATTAAATTAACAGGATAAATAAAACTAATAATTATCATCTACGCAATTAAAATATAAAAATAAATTAAATGCAAGATATAAAAAAATATTCCAATTTTATGATCGTATCAAAATTTTAAAGAATTTTAGTCTCCTATTAAGCTTCCAATTTGGATAAACACAGTTTGCTTCAACAACCTTGGACTCACGCTGCACTATTCGCATTGGAAACCGAAACAGCTTGGAATACTATTGTTTTTATGTTTATCCCAAGCATCCTAAAACCCAAAACAACCGAAACAGTAGCTGAGTTGGACCTTCTACTGAATATGTGTTTGTTTCCAATTGGACCACTACTGCGGCACTGATTGCGCCTGGAAAATAGCTTGATCCCATGATTGTCGCAGCTTTAGCCAACCAAACACGCCTTGGATTGGAACAAAAAACGCTGCTGGACTGGGAATTTGCGCACTTCCTGTTTGTGCACTGCTACTGCTTTTGTTTGTGAAAACAAACTGTTTTGGATTAGGCGCTGTTGCTTCTTATTGGGAATTGCCGCTTGATTTGCTTTTGCACCAAACTGTGTGCTGCGCCTAGACTGTTTAGCTTGCGCCGAACACTGTTGTGTGTTTTAGTTGAAACCGTTTGCTGTTGGGTTTCCACTGCCGCTGGAAAACTGCACTGGAATCAAACTTGCTTGAAATCGATGCCTATTTGAAAACTGATGAAGCCTAGATGGGACCCGACGGTTATTGCACTGCTTTTATTTTGAAACTCCAAAATTTTTTTTGCAGTCAATCAAACTTCAAGAACCGCTGATTCAAAATTCACTGGACTGTTTCAGATTTATGCCGCTGCCATTAAACAGCGTTTGGCAGTCTTTTTGGCTGAAAATTAGCGCCTCGTTTGGAGAACCAGCTTTGATCACCGCAGCACTTTGTTCTTCAACTTGTTCTTCATTCTCTTTTTATTTTATTTTATTTTGATAACATAAAATAGAAAAAAAACTAAAAACCAAAAAACAATTTATTACAATAATTCTATGCCTCCATAGAGTTCACAATCAATTAATCTATCACAGCCAACTCCCGTGATTAAAAAAAATAATTAAATTATTATCCACACATTCAATCAAATATGAAAATAAAAGATGATCATAAAATTAGGATTTAAAACGCCTACAAAACAAAGTTAGTAACAGTTCTAAACTACCCAACCCCGATAACTGTAAACAAAAAATAAAACGGCTCTAATATCAATTTGTTGGAGGCAAAACTGCCAAGATCATTGTTTTGTATACGATTTTCGGTAAAAAATTAACTTGACGGGAAAACGTCGAAACGAATTTCAGATAAAACTTTTGACGTCGAACGATCAAAAATAAGCCCGTGCAACCAAAATTAATTTGGAAGAATACTTTTTGTCGATCTAATCTTTAACTACGACTTGATTCCGAGTTGAAACTCTAGTCAAATCTTCTACTGTATTCCCTTATGCGATCCTTGCACGTAGTGTGGCCTACGATCCTCCGAGAACTCGTACCGGTAGAATCCCGATACATTTAAGTCTTGAAATACAAAAATAATATCATAATAATAATGATAAAAATTATCAAAACTGATTCAGCCTACCCGCATATGTATATGGCTATGGCAGAGACCTAGAGAATAATTATAAGTTAGACTTCCAGTAGAACACAGGCATCTACTAAAGTTTCTACAATTATGGAAAGACATGCAGCGGTTTCTACAATTTTTATAAAATATTGAATTACAGTTCACACTACTAAAGAACTATAATTGCACTCTGACCCATAATCTTAAGATCTTCTTGTATTGAGCTCGTATTATTAAATCCTTACCATTTCTCCCCACGTTAAGATTCTCGATACCCACCAATTAAATTTAATTACTAATAATTTAATTTAATCGGCATCTTGATATTCCTTAAACCATTTCGCTTAACTTATTTGACCGCCGAATAATTAAATCCACCTGTAGAATTGGACCCGATCAAAACTTATAAGTCTTCTTAAAGTAGTATCGTCAATCTCGATATATCGGGACGTGAATTCCGTCAATAATTAATATTTTCCATATCAATAATACCACTATCTAACTCACCGAAAATATAGACCCATATAAAATCGCACCCTCTAATGAATCAAAACAACGAATATTAATTATACGTAAATCAATAATTATTTTAAAATTAAGAGGATAAGCACTATTCATATTAACCTTGGGGTGTGAATTAATTTATATAGTCAGTATAAAATTAATTACTCCAAATGTCATGTTCAATACACACAAATTGTACTAGCACAGAGAGACGAAACAATAGCCGACGCTATTATCTGTTCCCCGTAACCAAGACTGGCTTACTAAAACTCTGTGTTACAGTTGTACTGATGGTTTGTCCATTTTCATCTGAACTGTGAACATAAAACTTATGTTCTGCAAGAGCCTAAAATTTGATCTTCTGTGTGCAAGTCGTACTCTACACACCAGATTAAATACTATACAGAATATTGGACATTCATGCATATCGAAGAAAATGATACACATACATTGCTCATAAAGATTCTCATGAAATAGAAAATTAATTTTATCAAAAAATAAAATTAAATACTAAAAACTTGATTTTCAATATACCTACCCTAACAGCGGACTACCCTCTCTCCTAAGTAATACTCGCCACAGAAGGGGCCCTCAAGCAAGATCCGCATCAAGGTGGCATCTTGGCTGCGCCATCAGGTGCTCGCCAGCCTGATCCTCTACCCCACGCCAGGCATCCTTGTGCACCTACAAAAATTTAGTGAATAGTATAGAAAACAAAAGAATAGTGATTAGTGAGCAGTAATCAGTATGTAGAATAGGTTTCAGTATTCAGTGAGCAATAATAGGTATGGGGGGTTTAGAATAGTGTAGAAAAAGCAGTAATCAGTGAACAGTGAACAATGAATAGTGAATAGTGAATAGTGAATAGTGAATATTGAGTGGTGTAGCAATAAACTAAAGAAGTAAAAGGGAGAAAAGGTACTTGAGCTGGCGTCAGTCGGGATAGATATGCCCAGAATCTGTCAATGTTCTTCCCCCCGCTCGTCTTCCCCTTTAAACCTTAGGCCCACTGAGCTGCACGGGGAATAACCAAAGGGTCAGCAGAGGAGTTCATCAAGACATGAAGCCCAGGGAACTCATAAGTCTAAAGTTGTAAAGAGAAGATGTCAGGAAGAAGAACAGATAACAGATAACAGATTGAATGAATGAACATTATGCAAAAAATATAAACATACCTTCCAGACCCTCTAGTATCCCCCGATGCTGAGCTCTTGGGGAAACTTGGTCAGGGCCCTCATTGAGCCGTAAAGTGTGGCGAGTACAACTCCTCCCCAATCATAAATGGGAACGCAATCGAAGTGGGCGAGGGCGCCGGTATTCTCCTTGTTCGAGAATAGGGAGATTTCGAACATGTAGAGAAGAAAGCCGCGGGTAACCCACTCGAAGTGGCGAGGCTCTGAGAGTGGAAGTGGTGGAAGTGATCAAAAGACCATGTGTACTTGACCTGATCTCTGGCCATCTGAACAGGAACAGCTTCGAGCTGGTAAGTCAATGCATCGGTAGAACAGGCAATGGTAGGATTAAATAAGATGTGGGCACCTCTGACTCTAATGCCGATGATCATGGAAAAGTCTAGAGGCATCAGAGTAGCCTCGAAAGTGATAAAATGAAAGGTGTTGGTGGTATCACACCACCTCTCAGCCAAGGCAGTCAACTATACCCTGTCATTGCTAGTTCTACCCAACAAGTGTATGAACTTAGCAAAGCCATAGGCATCGACTAATGCCCAGCTAGGAGCAAGGAGGGCATTATACCACTCCAACACCTCGCCTGAGGCAGAGCCGCCGAAGCCGCGGACATACTGGCTAACCTGAATAGAAGAAGATGAACAGAATATATAAAAGCAGTCAAAGTAATGCGTAAAGTAACTAAAAGCAGTAAAAATCCTAGGTTCGTGTGTTAGTGACGATTCTTTGGTTTCCTTAAACCCTAGAAAACTAGCCACCTAGGCACCTTAAGCCCTGGTGAGCTAGGTAAATCATTCAAGCCCTACAAGATTAGGCACCCTTAGCCCTGGTGAGCAAGGCAGATCTTTTAAGCCCTAGAAGACAAGGCACCCTAAGCCCAGAAAATCTTTTAAGAGCCCTAGAAGACTAGGCACCCTAAGCCTTGGTGAGCAAGGCAAATTTTTGGACGCCATAGTAGAAAACTAGGAACCCTAAGTCCTAGAAGACTGCGCCAGGTAAATCTTTTAACTCTAGATTCGTGTGTGTGTGACGATCATTTGGTTATTGCACTCCTTAGTAGAAGACTGGGTATCCTAAGTCCTAGAAGACTAGGCACCCTAAGCCCCGGTGCGCCAGGCAAAAATTTTCAACTCTAGGTTTGTGTATGCGTTACGATCCATTGGTTATTGCATTCCCTAATAGAATACTAGGCACCCTAAGCCCTGGTGCACCAGGAAAATTTCTATCCTGAAGCTACCCCCTAGATTTTATGTTTTTCCCCCAAAAAAATGAATGCAAAACCACCCCCTTAGATTTTTGTGATTTTCTAAAAAATAAAAAAATTAAAATGACCTTAGAATTTTTTTTGTGATTTTCTAAAAAAAAATGATGAAAAACCTCCCCCTCGGATTTTTTTATGTGATTTTCTAAAAAATAAAAAAAATGATGAAAAACGACCCCCTTAGATTTTTTTTTGTGATTTTCTAAAAAATAAAATGAAAAAACCACCCCCTTAGATTTTTTTGAATTTCTAAAAAGAAAAAAAAAAAAACCCCCTTTTATTGTTTACATCTAAACCCTAACCATAGTGTTCCTACTATTTTAGAATCTACTTTGCACAGGTACCTAGCTAAGTTTCTCAGTCTAGTGTCCCAATTTGTTCTTTTTAATGTGATTACATGTTTTATATCTCCAGTTCATTCAACAGATAACAATATTGCATGCAATCATCATATACATCACATCAAGATATAAAAGTCTCACGGGGATCTTAGACGTGCATCTATATTTGAGGCATAAAAGTAAGCATGCTTTGATATTGAACGGAAGATATAGGGGAACCTACCGAGGGGCACTAGCGAGAGATATGATGGTCCAGCTCCTCTAGAAGAACGTTAGCAGCGACGGCGTCAACCAGAGGCTCGTAGCACCTCATCCCACCTGGGCCCAAGTGGTGGGGTGCCGAAGCATAGGTGTGTGGGTCGAAGGGCATGGGAAGACCCTCTCTAATAGCATTTGTAGCTACCTATGCCTCGGCAGCTGCCCGTGTCTCGTCCTCAGCAGTACGACGAGAGGCACGCTCTGCCTTAAGAGCAAGGGCTCCCAACGCACCCAGCACGGCAGAGGGCTGGGTGGTGGTGACCTCGCTAGCGAGAAGGCTAGGGTCAGTACTCCCAAGGGTGCCCATTGTGGAAGTCTCACTAGCGAAGGGGCCTTGTATGCGTCTTAGTATGGCTGTCGCTGCCTTAGTTTTTAGTGACCGCTGGGTTTATGAAGAGGCACATGGCGCCCGCCATGTTAGAGGGGTTTAGTTGTGGCGACCACTGACCTGTCAACGGTCATGTCATATCCTTGGGGCCTGAACCCAGTGACCGCAAACTCTGAAGGTTGCGGCCTTGTGTCAGTTGGCCGTCATTAAGTTTTAGGGTTTTGAGAGGGGCTATTTGGGTGTTTTATGTTTGATTTTGTATGTTTTTGTGTGTTTTTGTTTTTATATTTGTGAAATAATTTTTAAATCTTGTGTGTGTGTATTTTATTTTATTGTTGTGTGTTTTTTTTAATCTTGTGTGTTTTTCAAAAAGATTTTAAATCTTGGGGTATTTTTCCAAAAAACTAATCTTGATTGTTTCTCAAAAAAAAAAAAAAATTTTACATCTTGGTTATTTTTAAATCTCGTGTGTGCTTTTCAAAATAATTTTAAATCTTGATTGTTTTGAAAAAATGATTTTAAATCTTGTGTGTTTTTAAATCTCGATTGATTTTAAATCTTGTGTATGTTTTTAAATCTCGGTTGTTTTTCAATCTTGTATGTATTTTTATCTTGGTTGTTTTCCAAAAATGATCTTGTGTTTGTTTTTTCTTGTGCGGTTTTTTTTCAAAAATAATTTTGAATCTTGTGTATTTTTCTTATGTAAACTTTGTCTTTCTGTAGTTCCTTCCAATAAAAATAGTTTTAAGCCTTAACTTGACTTTTAATTATTTTTATCCCGTGTCTCATCACGAGTTTTTAGGTCTTAACTCGACCTATCAATTTGTGATTTCCTTCCGATGATGATAGTTTTAAGCCTTGACTCGGCTTTTAATTATTTTTGTCTCATGCTCGTCCCGAATTTCTAGGTACTGACTTGACTTACTAATTTGTGGTTCTCTCCGATGAGGGTGATTTCAAAGTCTTGAGTCGACTTTTTAGTTAACCTTATCCCATTATCGTTATGAGTTCTTAGATCTTGACTCGATCTTTGACTTGTTTGATTATTTGTGCTCCCTTTACATCTTGACTCGATCTTTAAGAATTGTTTGATCATACTTGTGTTTGCATCATGTTAGTATCTGCATCATGTTTAGTATCTTGTATTTGCGCATTTGCCTCAGGAGCTACATTTTAGTCTAATCCCTGGCAAAAGGGTACGTAGGCAGCTTGATGAAAATTTAAGTACGACCAACATCATATGTATGCTTCTGTATTTGTAGCCTAAGATTGACAATTCGGTAAAATGGATGTTGTCTTTGCATCTTTGATATAACTTGCATCATGCCTTGCTATGCAAGTTATATCAAAGAGGGGAAACTGTAGACACTTAAATTTGATCTCGCCAATCTTAGGTTGATCTGGGTGAATTCGATAATGAAAACAAGTGGGATGATGCTCTTAAAACAATCCTCGAGAAGTGATCCAAGCTAAGTGATTTGAACCCAATGATCGAAGCCTTCAAACCAGTGAAATCATCTTAAATCGCAAACTTTTGAACCATGGGACCGCCAACTCCATTGTGACGACCTCCACAAGAATTTCTTAGAAACCCTAGCCAATGTGGCGACCATTGCAATGGAACGAAGGGGTCGCCAACTTCATTGTGATGACTGCCATAAGAAACCCTTTGAAGTTTCAATTTTGTGGTGACCGTCATCTCTATACATGGCGACCACAAACTCCAAATGACCTGACGTGTCCCAAAACGTGTCAACATTTCATTAGTTGAAGAATTCTATAAATACTGTATCTCTGGTATGCTTTTTCAGGAAGAGAATTTAGTGAGAGGTACTCTGCAAAGTATCGAGAGAGTACGACCCCCGACGTCGATACATTGTCGAAGCATCGAAGAATTGAACATCAAACACCGAAACGCTGCTGAATTCTCAACCTACCCTTGCATTGGAGTGGATCATTGATTGAGGATTAGATCATTGATGCTCATTTCCCTGACTTGAGGATTCACTTGTGATCCAGGTATTCTGCTTGGATCCCTAGTCTTTCTCTCTCCATTCCCTATCTTTCTTGGGGTGATCAGATTAATTTGGCTTTCTTATTTTGTATATGCTCCTTATATTGCTTACACAGTTGTTTTAATTATTAGATTTCATTTGGTTTATAATTAATGTGTTTAGTTTAATAAATTAGCTAAATTCTTGCTATAACTCAAACTTCAACTTGTTTGCCTTACCCACATTGAGGAGTACTAACATATTTGGTAATTGCAACTTACAATATTGTTGTTATTTTTTTTGGGTAATTACAATGTTGCTGTTTTTATAATCAATGCACTTACATTCATATGGTTGTAATTGTCAATATTATATCCATATTTTTTAATTAAATAGTTGTTATGTTCCTACAAAATAGTTTTGTTTTAATACATTATTCTTTGTTTAAATTCATTCTAATTGCATTTCTTTTCTTTGTGTTTTCTTTTATTTTGATTAACATTAAAACACACAAAATCTTTTAATGATAGCTTAATTTTTCCTTTTATAATATTTTACTTTTCTTTTATTTGTTTAGTTTTTATATAAAACCCACAAAGTTCATGATAATAATTAAGTTGCTTTCTTTTCCTTTCGGCTATAATTCTAATCCCATAGTTTCATTTTAGTAATATTTTCTTTTTTTTTTGAAACTTTTTATTTTTGGTTTAATTTTCTTTTGTAAATATTCTTTTGTATGGATAACAAAATAATAATAAAAATAAAACTCTTGTTTAATTTTTTTCTTTATTGTTAAGTTTTAATATAGGATTTTCACATACCTTTTAAATTTTTAGTTTAGTATTTCTCTGTAATAAAAGTTGAACATGTTAATGTAATTTTTATGATATTTGGTAATATGCATTTTTGGTATAATGCCATTTGAATTTAGTGACTTTGAGCATAATTTCTTTTCTTTTATTTGAATCATGTTATGTGGGTTTGTTCTATACACATATGTTATGTATTTTATGTATTTGATTTCAGATGTTTTTTCGTCACTTTCATTTTCTGTATTTGCATGTATTTAAAAAATTTAATTAAGAACCAATAATGATTAGTAGAGGCTAACCTCATGATTGGGCGAACGGGGTGCCTAACACTTTTCTCAATTCACACCTTAGCCTCGGAACTATTTTTCTCTGGTTTAACGCTTTAACGATCAGTAGCCCATTTTTGTTTTTTTTTGGTTTTTCTCAAAAACTAAGTGGCAACTGTATTTTCAACAAAAGAGGATTTTTAAAATTTGATTTTTAAGGTATTAAAATATTTTTTAAATATTTTTTGAAATCTCTTATTTTCAACTAACAAAACCCCCCAAATCCCGGTGCCACAGCAGGCGAGGCTAATGGCAGTACTAACTATGAGGCTGATGACGAGGATGAGGACGATGAAAGTGAAGAAAGAGCCATTGCTTTCTTTTATGATCCACTAGAGGCACCACTACTGGAGACAGACGATGATGAAGCAACAGACGTAGCAATCTACTAAAGCCGCAAAGACTATCATATTGGAGAACGGGTGTATGTAAGAGTATTCCCAGAAAAGATGTGGAAATGAAAAAAAAAAGTCAAAGTCTTTCCCGAGGTACTTAGGTCCACTGAGAGTGTTGGAGAGATGTGACGAGACCATTTATCGTTAGAAGGTATCACCGGGATTCAAAGATCTATTGGGAGATAGGATGGATGCAAAGTGGATGCAGACATAGAGACCAAAAGACAAGAGAGGAATCGTCAACCTGTGCGACCTGATAATTGACTTTAACAATCTAGAAACGTACCTAGAAGTACCAATAGCCATAATCAACAGAGCTCGCATAGGGCCAGAGGACTTTTGTCATGTGGAGGTCTAGTGGCGTTGCTACGACATTTACGAAGCAACTTGAGAACGCGAGGCTACCTTTCGCCATTTCTATCCGCATTTGTTTGTTTAGGCTTTAGTACGCTAGGCGTCGTATTTTTCTTTTGTTTCAATGTTATATGCATGTTATGTGAACTCTTTGAAAATATTGTGCTAGTTATGTGTTGGAATGAAATGCAAGTATTTGCTGTTAAAATCTCTATAAGTAGTATTACAAACCTCAAATTTAACTCCACAAGATTCCAAAACATAAGAAATAATCAAGAATTGAAAGGGGAAATGGGCTCTAGATAAAACGCCAATTGACTACAGATAAAACTTTTGATGTCGAATGATCAAAATAAAAACCCGTGCAACCACAGTTAATTTAGAAGAATACATTTTTTCGAGCAATTCTTCAACAACGATTTTGATTCCAAGTTGAAGCTTTCGTCATACCATCTACTGTATTCCTTTATGCGATTTTCAAACGTAGTATGGGCTACGAACCTTCGAGAACTTGTACCGGTAGAACTTGGTCAACTTTAGTATTAAAGACAAGTTAAGAATTTAGTTTAGCTTATTTGCATATTTATAGGGTTATAGCAGGGACCTGTGGAGTAATTATAACAAAGACTTCTAGTGTAACCTAGATACGTATCTAGCGGTATCTGTAATTATAAAAATCTTGCGGCGATTTTTGTAATATTTATAAAATACTAAATTATAGTTCATACCACTAAAGAACTATAATTTCACTATAAGCCATATCTTAAGATCTTCTTGCATTGAGCTCCTGTTAGTAAATGATCTACTCATCCCCCCACGTTAAGATTCTCGATACCCGCAAATTAAATTTAATTAGTGATAATTTAATTTAATTAGTATTTTTAAATTTCTTAAGCCCTTTCATTTAATTTATTTGACCGCCGGATAATCAAATCCACCTATAGGATTTGTTCCTGTCAAAACTTATAAGCTTCCTTAAGGAGGCATCGTCAATCCCGATCATCTGAGACGTAGATTCCGTCAATAATTAATATTCACCATATAAATAATACCGCTATCCAAGTCACCGAAAATATAGACCCATATGAGATCGCACCCTCTAATGAATCAAAATAATGAATATTAACTATACACAAATTAATAATTATTTCAGGATCATGAGTATAAGCACTCTTTATAATAACATTGCGGTGTTAATTAATTTATATAGTTAGTACCAAATTAATTACCCAATGTGTCCCGTTCAATACACACAAAGTGTACTAGCACAGAGAGTTGGAATAATAGATGACGCTATTATCTATTCTCCGTAACCAAGACAGGCTTACTAAAACTCTGTGCTACAGTCGTACCGATGGTATGCCCATTTTTATCTAAATTGTGAACAAATACTTATATTCTGCAAGAACCTAAAATCTGATTTTCTATGTGCAAGTCATACTATATATACCAAATTAAATACTGTACAGAATAAAGGACATCCATACATAATATTAAAGAAATAATAATGCGTACATTGCTCATTAAGATTCTCATAAAATAAAAAATTTAATTTTATTAAAAAATAAAATAAAATACTAAAAACATAATTTTTAGTATACAACTTTAACAGTCTCCCACTTATACTCAAAATCAAGCTACCATACATCTGACTCCCATGCCCTCTACAAGACTATCAAAAGTCTTAGCCGGTAATCTATTTGTAAAAGGATCTGAAAAGTTGTCTCTTAATGCAATCTTTGTCACAGCAACATCACCCATCTGTATAATTTCTCGTATCAAGTGATACTTACGCTCAATATACTTTTCTTTCTTGTAGAATCTTAGTTCCTTTGAGTTTGCAACCGCTCTGCTATTATCACAATAAAGTGTAATAGCCGACTAAACTAAAGGGGCCACATTTAGATCCAATAGGAAGTTGAGCCAAAAGGCCTCCTTGGCTGCTTCAAAAGCTGTCACGTACTCGGTTTCCATAGTCGAATCAGTTTCCACGTACTTTGTTTTTTTCGTCAAAAAACCAGATCGAAAATAGTCCCAAAAATGGCCATTGAAACAGCCTGAAAGTCGCTACCGCCGCTGCCTGCGCCGCTGCCATGTTCAGCCAACTATTTGGGCTTTTTTCAGTGGTGTTTTTTCTCCCACTTTTTTTGGAAAATAGCATAAATATCGAGTAACCTATTGCTTCAAAGAACGCCTAGAAAATAGTCCCGAAAAAACCCCAAAAATAGCCCCAAAGGGCCACCGATTCTGCCACCGATTGCCACCTGTTTTTTCTACATTGTTTTAGCACTATTTTTTTCACTTTTTGGAATGTTTTTCCAGTGGTATTTTACTGCTACTTTATACAAAAATACCTGCTCAAAATCAATCTCAAAAACATTAAAAAAAACTATAGAAAAACACCCCCAAACCGCCGCCGGTGGTGTTGCCGATAGGCTATTTTTTTAATCGAATTGTTTACGTGTTCGGGACATGTTTTAATATTATTTTTAAGCCTAAAAATTGTAAAAAAAAAGCTGCTGAAAAATAAGTGAAAAAATATGAAAAAACCACCGCGATCCATGGTCCGTAACGCTTGAAACCACTGCCAGTCCCGCCACCTGTTTTCGTGTTCTTGGATATGAAGCCTATTCTTAAATATTACAAACTGATATTTATAAACAAATAACTACTATTACATCAAAAACCTATCCCGAAGGCTGATATTTAATCTAAAAAAAACTTAATTTATTATGATCAACCTTCGTCATTAAAAATAATTAAATCATCATGCAAACCATTCAATCAGACATGAAAAATATGATGATCATAAAATCGAAATTAAAACGCTTGCAAAAAAAAAGAGCATAGTTTTAAAACTACCCAGCCCCGATAAATCGTAAAATAAAAAATAAAACGGTCTGATACCATTTGTCAGAGGCAAAACTGCTATGGTCATTATTTTTGTAAACGATTTTCAATAAAAATTAACATAACGGAAAAATGCCAAAATGAGCTCCAGATAAAACTTTTGATGTCGAACGATTAAAATAAAAACTCGTGCAACCATAATTAATTTAGAAGAATACACTTTTTCGGTCAATTCTTTAACTATGATTTTAATTCCGAGTTGAAGCTTCCGCCAGACCTTCTATTGTATTCTCTTATGGGATTTTTGAACGTAGTGTGGGCTACAAACCTTCGAGAACTCGTACTGGTAGAACTTTGTCAGCATTAATCTTAAAGACAAGTTATGAATTTAGTTCAGCCTACCCGTATATTTATAGGGCCACAGTAAGGACCTATGGAGTAATTATGGCAAAGATTTCTAGTGTAACCCAGGTACGTATCCAACAATTTTCGCAATTAAGCAAACCTCATAGTGGTAGTTGTAATTATGAAAACCTTGCAGCGATTTTTGTAATTTTTATAAAATACTAAATTACAGTTCACATTACTAAAAAATTATAATTACACTCTAAGTTATAATTTCAAGACCTTATTGCATTGAGCTCCTATTATTAAATGCCTAACTCATCTCTCCACGTTAAGATTTTTGATATCCACCAATTAAATTTAATTACTAATAATTTAATTTAATCTGCATCTTTAAATTCCTTAAGCTCTTTTACTTAACTTATTTGACCGTCGGATAATCAAATCCATTTGCAGGATTTGGCCTAGTTAAAACCTATAAGCTTCCTTAAGGGATATCGTCAATCCTAATCATTTGAGACGTGGATTCTGTCAATAATTAATATTCACTATATTGTAGACACTCCAATTTGATCACGCATAATCTTAGGTTGATCCAGGTGAATTCGATGATGAAAATAAGTAGAATGGTGCTTCAGTATGAATCTCGAGAAATGATCTAAACTCGATATTTGAACCCAATGATCAAAACCTTCAAACTAGTGAAATCATCTTGAACCGCCATGTTGGAACCTTGGGGTTGCCATGTTCATTGTGGCGACCTATACAAGAAACTCTTGAAAACCCTAACCCAAGGCAGCGACCACCATATTGAACGATGGGGTCGCCAGCTTCATTATGGCGGCCGTCATAAGAATTTCTTAGAAACTACGATTTTGTGGCAACCACCATGTTCATACACGTTGACCGCCAACTCTAAATGGCTTGACATGTCCCAAATGTGTCAGCATGTCATTAGTTGAAGAGTTCTATAAATACCGTACCCCTGGTACATTTTCAGGATAAAATTTTAAAGAGAGACTCTGCTGAAGCATCGAAAGAGTACGAGCCCCAATGCTGAAACCTTGTCAAAACACTGAGAATCCAAAACCCTAATTTGGATTGGATCATCGCTTGAGGATGAGACTGTAGATCATCATTCTACGACTCGAGGATTCATTACTGATCTAGGTATTCTATTTGGATCCCCGATCTTTCTATCTCCATTTTCTATCACTTTGGAGTAACCTGATTAATTTGGTTGTTTTATCTTACATATGTTCTTATATTGCTTATATAGCTGTTCTAATCACTAGAATTCATTTGGTTTGTAATGAATGTGTTTAGTATAGAAAATTAGCTATATTCATGTTATAACTCAAATCTTAGCTTGTTTAAGTTTGTTAGCTTTATTCACATTGCACACTTGCACTAAATTTGTTAATTCATTAATTAGTGTTAACATAATTGACAATATGACTAACGGTGTCGTTATTGTTATAATTCAAGTACTTACATATATATTGTCACTCCTTTAAAACCAGGGTCACGCGAAAAGCCCACCAAACCACTATTTAGAAAAGATAGGTTTTACTGGTAAATCAATCAACTAAAAATAATATAGCTTTTAGAATTAAAAGGGAACCCAAGGTTCTTCTCTCACAATAACATACATTCAAATCCATACATGGATAATATATATCACCTCAAGGCCTACAAAACACGCCTTAAAAAACAGGCAACACATGCAGGAATACATATTTCCATAACAAAAAGGAAAACTACATAACAGTCTCCTGTCACCATGGGCACATCTAAATCATCTCCATGTGATCATCAACACCTAAAAAAGATTTTAACAAATTCCACTACGTGAATCGAAACCCAATAGAAACAGACTATGATGCAGTAAAGCAGGATATGCAATCACATAGCATAAAGTTCAACTCAAACAAATGTGCCTCAAAATAGTTTCATTTAATAAAACCCCTTGTGTTTTTTCATCAGACTCCCATAAGTCTCAAAATAATTTTTTATCCTCAAAACCAAGCATTTCAACAATGCAAGAAATGTTTTACAGTTAAAGAAAAGAAGTAACCAAAATGTTATTTTTCACTCGGACCACACTACCAAGAAAAGATTCTTATGTACCAACTTTGTCAAACCAGGGACAAAGGTAATAGCTATAGACTCCTATCCATTACCTATCCTTGAATTATTTAAGACATGTTAGGTAATGACAAGTTTTATACGGAGTCACAACAACATAAATTGCTTAATTTACGAGCCCAAAATTCGAGAATACAAAGCACCACCACTTTGTTTATTGGGATTAACCCGAAGGAACAAAGAATCTACTCTACGCACGTTTCCAGACTTTCACTATGGAGAAACTCGTGCCCGAGATACCTGCTATTCCGGCATATCTATAGAATCATTTAAAAATCAACCCGAAGCTCAACTACAAAAATATTTTCACCACAATTATACATTAAACATGTATAAATATCCAGTGGCCAACCACCACATCATCATCCATCAAACATGGAGATCAATCAAAATATTTTCAAAATATTTCTATCGTTTTATCATAAATGTTAAAATCTGATACTCAACCCCCAAGGGTTAGCTGTAAACCTCCAAAATACGATTTTTAAGATTTTCAAAAATTCTCTGTTTTCAAAACCACTTTTTTGAAAACTATGAACATCCACACGTCCATATCATGTAAAACCCAAGAAAAAGCACAAAACATGATTTTTATCTGAACAAACATAGTTCATACATAAAAGACAGCATTCAAAGCATTTTAAATTGGTAAAAAAGCGTATAACTGCAGATAGCACCCTTTAAAGACAACATAGTCTAGGATCCTACCTCGATTAGTCGAAATTCGAAGCCTTGAAAATTAAACCTCCTCAGAACGAGAATCTGGCCAGATGAAAGCGACGCCCACGGCGAGGATAGCAAGGATCCACTAACATATCGAGAAAAACTATGCTCAGGCCACCCAAAAGTCTAGAGAGAAGGTGGACAAAAGAAAACTGAACCAAGAAGAAAGGTTTTAAAAATATCTAACATAAAGTTGATATTTATAGCCTCTGCCCCTGATAGGAACTCAGTCGACTAAACCCCCCAAGTCAATCGATTGAAAAGCTACTGGAAATCCTAAAAACACACCACCGCCTTGATGCAGTCGATGGAACCTCCAACCTCAGTCGACTGAAATGCTACTGCCAACACGTGGTCAGTACTCCAGGTTCAGGAAAACTTCAAAACTAACCAACTCAACAAAAAATGTTAAGGACAAAAACAACATAACAAACATTTAACGATATAGACACATATAACATGCTGTTCAACTAAGATGAAGCAAAACCTAACACGTCGAACATATATATAACGAAAAAGAAACGAAATCGGGTCTCACAACTCTCCCTCTTAAGGAATTTTGCCCCCAAAATTCGCTACAACGTTACAAGGAAAACAACTATGGGTATCTAGCACGAACCCCAGACTCAAGTGCCCACGTCGCTTTCTCAACCCCGTGATGAAGCCGTAGGACCTTGACATAAGCAATGGTCCTCCCTCTCAACACTTACTCATTCGTGTCCAAAATCTTCACAAGTCGCTCCTCATATGTAACATTCTCATCCACCTGCAACTCAGCCCAATCCAGAACATAAGACGGGTCAGGCTCATACTTTCGAAGTATGAAAACGTGAAACACGTTATGCACAGACACCAACTAAGGTGGAAAAGCCAGTCGATATGCTACCTCCCCAATCTTTTCAAGGATCTCAAACGGTCCAATGAAATGTGGTGATAACTTTCTGCTACAGCCAAACATCATCAAATCTCTACATGGAAAAACCTTCAGAAACACGTGGTCCTCCACTGTAAACTCCAAAGGTTTTCTCCTATGATTAGCATAACTCTTATGGAGATTTTGAGCTGTAACTAGACGTTGGCGAATCACGACGATCTTCTTTGTCGTTTCCCACACCAAGTCGAGTCCCAAAACTATGGTCTCTCCCACATCCGTCCAACATATCGGCGATCTACATGGCTTGCCAAACAAAGACTCATACGGTGCCATCCTAATCGTGGACTGATAACTGTTGTTGTATGCAAACTCTGCCAACGATAAATGATCTTCATAAAAACCTCAAAAATCAAGCACACAGGCTCTTAACTTATCTTCTAAAATCTAAGTGGTACGCTCGGACTGGCTGCCTGTCTGTGGATGAAAAGCATTATTGAACGTCAAACTCATCCGCAAAGCCACCTGAAGACTCTGGCAAAGGCGCGATGTAAAGCGTGGGTTTCGATCAGAAACAATAGTCACAAGTACTCCGTGAAGACGAACTACCTCACAGACATACAACCCATGGAGTTGGTCCACCGAATCCTTCACGCGAATGGGAAAAAAATGTGCAGACTTCGTCAACCGGTCAACCACAACCCAAACACCGTCGTGTTCCTTCAGCGATCTAGGAAGTCCTGATACAAAATCCATCGTGATGTTCTCCCACTTCCATTCTGATATCGACAAAGACTGTAACAATCCAGCTTGTCTCTGATGTTCTGCCGTTACGTGCTGACAAGTAAGGCATCGAGAAATAAACTAAATCACATGCCTCTTCATTCCCTTCCACCAGAACTGACGATGCAGATTGTGATACATCTTCGTACCTCTTGGATGCACTATAAGATGAGAATGATGAAAGTCATGTAGTATAGTGGCACGACACGACTCTGGTACAAATAATCTCCCTGCCAATCTCAAACTTTGATCCGAACTCACAACCCATCCCGTAGTGTCCTTTCCACTAGCCATACGATCTTGTATCATTTGAGCCTCCTGATCTGTATGTTGAGTCTCTTGCACAAGTGTAACTAATGCAGGTCAAAAAGCTACTTAATATAAAGTCGCACCTCTCCTTGCCTTCCTAAGACATAAATCAAACTTACTAATTTCTCCAAGCATGTCCCATTCTCGTATAGCCATGAAGCTAACGATCCATGAGATCTCCTTTTAAGAGCGTCGGCCACGACATTGGCCTTCCCCGAATGGTATTGCAAGTCAAAATCATAGTCTTTCAGCCACTCCATTCACTGTCATTGGCGTAGATTCAGGTCTTTTTGTGAAAATAAGTACTTTAAGCTCTTGTGATCATAGAAAACCTCAAAGTGCTCACCATAAAGATAGTGCTGCCATGTTTTGAAGGAAAAGACCACGGCTGCCAACTCTAGATCATGTGTAGGATGGTTCTTCTCATGAGTCTTCAACTATTGAGATTCGTAAGCCACAATTTTACCTCCCTGCATCAGAACGCAACCTAGACCACCATGTGACACATCACAATACACTATGTAACCTAAACCTCGTTCAAGAATAATCAATCTTAGTGCACTAGTCAACCTCTTCTTTAACTCTTGGAATGCCAACTCGCAAGACTCGCTCCAAACAAACATAACTCCTTTCGACGTAGGACGCGTCATTGGCATGGCAAGTCTAGAAAAATCCTTCACGAACCGCCAGTAGTAGCTTGCCAAACCCAGAAAGCTACGAATTTCAAACACATTCTTTGGTCGTTCCCAATCCATCACCACATCTGTCTTTGAAGAATCCACTTATACTCCATCTTTTGACACCACGTGTCCAAGAAATCGTACCTCAGACATCCAAAACTCACACTTCTCGAACTTCGCATACAAGCGATGCTCTCTCAAAATCTGTAGAACAATCGCAGGTGTTCTTCATGCATCTCCCTCGTGGGTGAATAGATATGAATATCATCCATGAACACAACCACAAAGCTGTCCAAATATGGATGGAAGATACGGTTCTTCAAACAAATGAATGTCGCAGGAGCGTTTGTCAAGTAGAACAGCATAACCAGAAACTCATAATGACCATAACGAGTTCAAAAGGCGGTCTTCGCTATGTCCTCGTCCGTAATCCTCAATTGGTGGTACCCTGACCTCAAGTCAATCTTTGAGAAGCAACTCGACCCCTTCAACTGATCAAATAAGTCATCAATCCTCGGCATAGGATACTTATTTTTCACCGTTGCATGATTCAGCTTTCGATAGTCGATACACAATCTCAAGGACCCATCCATCTTCTTAGCAAAAGAGATGGAGCTCCCTATGGCGATGTACTCAGACGTACAAATCCTTTATCAAGCAATTCCTGAAGCTATACCTTGAGTTCTCGCAACTCAGCTGGTGTAACAGTAAGATGGCATAGAAATGGGAGCATCTCTTGGAACCAGATCAGTAGAAAACTCTATCTCACGACTCAGTGGCAACTCAAATAGATCGTTGAGAAAGACGTCTGGGTAATCATAAACCACTGGGGAAAACTCCCTCTGAACCCCAACCGTCTCATCCAACATGAGAGCAGAAAAGAGGAACCCTAAATCCCCTTAATTTTGAGCAACACCGGGCATAGACACCAAACCCTCATCCCGATTGCCCACGAAACAAAAGCAATCACCCTCAGGCGTACAGATCGATACCCTCCATTGATCGCAATCTATGAAGGCACAAGAGGTGGTCAGCCAATCCATCCCTAGGATGACATCAACTGTGGTTATGCCTAGAATGATAATGTCAAACTCTAAACAATGACTAGTGACTCTCAACTCGTAGGATCTATAAACTCGACTCAACACCACATTTCCACTGACCGGGGTCTCTATACTCAATGCACTACCTAACGAGTCTATCTCCAACGCCAATGCAGATGCAAAAATAAAGGAAATAAAGGAATGCGATGCTCTCTTGTCAATAAGAACACGAGCTCATGATCTATATACTAAGAGAGTACCTCTAATCATGGATGGAGTAGCTGCTGTATCAGGTACGACTGGTGCTTCAGAAGAACTGGGATTAGCAAGGACATATGCTCTATCCTACGGTGCTCTAGTTTGTCCACTATGACCTTTGGCCGTCGACTCTCTCACAAACTGCACTGAAGCACCCCCTTTCGCAAACCTAGACGCTTGAGCCCTAGGTTACTGATGCGTCTGTCGTCCCTGTGCGGGCGAAATAACTGGCGCTCCTGCCATACTCTGAACACTCCCTCCTCGGGAACAGTACCTACAAATGTGCTTAGACTGACCGCACCTAAAACATACTGGTGGCTCTCTCCCCTATGCTGGACAGGCGCTAAACTCTAAACTTGGGCCTTCTATGGGCACTCAGGTGAACGATGCCCTGATTATTGTCGTCGATAACAAATGAGCTCCCTCTACTCCGACCTTCCCATTGAGACCACTAAAAGTGTAGGTGTAGAAAGCTACGGTTGATACGATCCCACAGGATGAGAACTCGGACCAGACGACCTTCAGCACTTGTTCTTGTGCCCCTGAAACTGTGCACCTACCTCGCCCTGCTAGCTCCTACTCTCTTTAACTCTTTGGCTCTCTGCCATTACATTTTCTACTCGGTTGGTGGCTTCCAAAACCTCAATGTAAACTCAAAAATCCAGGGCTACAATCCTATCTTTGATTGATGGTCAAAGACCCCTTTCAAACCTTTTGGTGCATAACTCCTCTGTTGGCACCATCTCAGATGCAAACTGTGACAGATTCATGAACTTAGCCTCATACTGGACCACTGTAAGGTTCCCCTGAACAAGGGAGAGAAACTCCTCCCGGTATGTATCTCTTTAAGAACCAGGGAAGTACTTTTCCAAAAAAGCCCGAATAAAAGCAACCCACGTACCATCCACCATGGTTTCGGTAAACTTCCACCACTCCCTCGCATCCTCCCAGAGTTAGAACACCGACAACTTAACGTGCAATACATCCTCCTCAATCTCAAAGGTATATAAGATTGTCGTGGTTACTTCCAACCACTCAGTAGCGACTTCGGGGTTCGACTCGTCAGAAAAGGTTAGAGGATCTAACTGCCAGAATTTCCTCATTGCCACAGTGGCCCTTGGCTCAGGAGCCCTCACTCTAGCCCTGGTCGCCTCAGCCATCGCTCTCATACGCACAACCTCAGCCATGGCCAAGACCCTGTCCCCATCCTCCTCGCGTGGACATACTCTATACGAAGGAAATATAACAAAATAAGTTTTTATATAACATGCTATTACTAACGTAAAAACATAATACAGATAATCATGCTAACACATAGCCACTCAAGATTATGTAAATACATCTCACATACCGAGGAGAACCAACAAGATAGATGCGTCAATTTGAATAACCTTGTAACAACCCAGTTCAAACCATAGTATTAGCAATGGATAGACAATGAGAACCTAAGTCGCTACATGAACAAGGGACAAACCCTAAGTAACCCGAAATCCTAATTTGACCCGAAAACCCTAAAAAAGATCAAATACTCAGAGGTACGGCCCTAGTACTCAAAAAAGTTTTAGAATAGCTTAAATTAAGTAAATAACATAAAATATTAAATTAAAAATAAAAAATTTCCATAATTATGGTAAAATGACCATATTGCCCATAGTACAGCAAAAAGTTCTAAAAATCTAAAATTTGACACATGGACACCCAAAATTAGATATTTATATACAATTAATTAATAAAATACCAAATAACAAAAAAATGACCAAAATTCCCTTGCATGACCAGCCACCTAGGAGTATGTGCCCAAAAAATTACTTTTTTCCTTTTTAAGCATAAAAATGAGAAAATGATGTATAAATTAAGTATGATTTTGACCTAGTACTTTTTATACAAGTAATATATATAATAATATAATATTATAAATCAACAAAAGCAAACAAATAATTATTTAAGATCTCTACACAATAAATAAGTCAAAAAACTAATTCTAGTCAAATTAGCTTAAATTAATTTAAAAGCGTACACTTATTTATTCAATTGCTATCAAAATTATGATAAATCATGGAAAGACTAAATTAATTATAAATACATTAATATAATAAGTTTTGATAGATTTAGATACCAAAAAGATACATAAAACTAATATTTTAAGCAATTATATTCATAAAAATGTATAAAAATACCATTTAAAATCCTAATTAAACACAAGATCAGCTTTTTAGTCTCCCAAACTGGCCATAGCTGAACCCCCTACTTCAAAATCTAATTTTTGTAAGTCTAGAATAAATACCACCTCCCATGCAACCAATGAAAGTTTATGAAAATTCAAATTTTAATTAAACACCATAATTACACTCCATTACCTTTCTTTTCTATAAAAACAAGACCTTAGTCTTCACTCTCCTTCATGTATTTTGGCGGAGAGAGTGTGAGAGAGAGGATTCAAAAAATATTTTAAGTGTTGTAAGAGAGAAAATGAGAGAAGAGAAAGAAAGAGGGAAGAGAAAGGAAGAAAGGCTAAAGGGAGGTACAATAAACCTAAGTCCTACTCTCCTTCACCCATTTGAGTATCAAAGGAGGTAAGAAACTCCATAAAATCCTCTGATATTCTCCCCTAAGATACCCCTCAATCCATCTCTATAACAATCCCTAAGAAAATGAAACAAAGAATAAGTCAAAAAGGCGTCATAGGAGTAGAACATGGGCTATTTGTTTAAGATTGTGCTTTGCATATGCTTGCATGTGTTTATTTTTGAGTTTTATGACCTAAACATGTTATGAAGTTTTGGTTTATGTGAGTTTATAACATGCATGCGAAGAAAATGTTACAAATGCACACAATATAAGCTAGGCAACCAAAACTCTAAGTAGACTGATTTTTCTAGACTTACTCACTTTCCACCACCAACTTTAAAACATCATAACTAATTGTAAAAAAATGATCTTAAAGTGATTTTTGTGTCCAGATCTAGATTTTTAAGTTCTCTTTCATAAAAAATTAGTTCGAAATGATTTTGTTGGGTAGAACTCTAGATATCTCATTTTTTCCTACGAATGTCATATCTTGACCACTCTGGGTTGCAGACCTAAAAATCCTAAGTTAGAGTGAGAACCGAGCTTAGGTCAAAATATAAATCTTTTTGAGAACACATTTATATTTCTGACCACAAAAAATGAGCCAAACATATGAAGTCTTGATAGGTCAAAAGCCTTCCTAAAGTCACTATTAAGGTTTAGTGACACATTTGTGTGAGAAATAAAACTCACCTTTTTAGAAGCCAAATCCAGAAGTGGTAAACATAAAAAATGTAGCTAACATATTAAACTAATTACTGAGCAAACATCAGCCCAAAATACCATCGTATGATACCCCAAAGGTTTTGAGCATTCTCTGTCAAAAATATACTATGTAGACCATTTCTAGGCTGACTGAACCCTTTTTATAAATTTTTCAAATTCTCAAACGTTTTCCAAATAACTTGCCCTAATTCAAAACATGCAACTTGTAGGGGACACCTTAAACTAAAATTCCACCAAAAGCCAAAGCCATAACCCTTGAATTGATGTCCCAAAATTTTGGTCAACAGAAACTCAATACCTATGTATTTCTCTGTAAATTGCTGAACTATTTTTACTTAAATAAAATAAATGACCCCCGTGCCTTAAGATCTAGCATTAGTGATAAACATAAAAGTTGTAGAGAATATTTTTATCTAATTGGTGTTAAAAGATCAAAAATTAAATTTATGTGTAAGTACTTCAAAACGCTGTCGTAACTTTAAAACTAGCGATTAAACTTGTACCTAAAATTAGCAAAGTGTTCGAATGGTGTGTTATTTATGAGACTTGAGTATGTGAACCATAGATGAACTTTGTGAGTAATTAGTATTTGGAAATGATGCTTGATGAAATGAACTCATGCCGATGGTTCGATTTTATACCACATGAATTATGGTTATGCTTTGCATGCTTGTGTGTAATGCTTTAGCAAGTTGTACCTTGTGCTATGTCATGTTTATACACCATACAATGATTAGTTGTACACTAGAAGCATATTGCACATTCATAGGCATTCCTACATTGCACCTTGGGTTATCAAAGTCCTTCGTACCTTTCAAGTTGGGTTAGGAACCATTGTTCAGTGGTTGTGGGTCTAGGGAGTCCCTGGTTACCATGTTTGGAAATAAAATTGGAGGTTTTTATTATAAAAAGGAGGTTTAGGCTCAACGTGTTCGTCACTAGCTTTAATTTGGACTTTGGATTGATACCTAATGAGTGTCCTTGTTTTTAAGGTGGGACTGGTCAACCTAGAATAAGGATGAATAAAATTGGATAAAGGTCGATCCCCACGCTATTGCCATTGAGTAAAACAGCTGTGGCATAAAACTCGGCAATGAAATTTACCATTCGCAACAAAGCGAGGATGGGTTCGGTGATCAAGAGCCATCAAGTCTACTTTGTAATTCCCGGCGTGGAATTCATGATATTGTTTTGCAAGTATCCTAGGTTGGGCATTTGCCTTGCATTCATTTGCATCACACACTCACCCTTTTTTCTTATATGTGTTCATCCTGTTGAAAATGATAAATAGCCTATAACTTTGATTTGGGTGTTATATGATATTGTTTTGCAAGTATCCTAGGTTGGGCATTTAGGAAATTTGCTTCTAGGCTTTGGCTCATGGCATTTATGCCATAGGTGACGAAGAAAGACCCTTTGAGGAAGGCGGGTTCATTGAAGGGGATGAAATTGCGAAAGAGGGAGAGTGGCAGGAGTAGGTTGATCTCAACGACGCAGTTTGAAGACGTAGGACATCACTTTTTGATCTTTTTGTTCAGTTTTCCATGGATATAATGTAACTTTTGTTAAGCTTTTAGGATGACTGTAATTATTAAGAAATTTGAACAAATTCTGAACTGTTAATGATGTAGAAACTATCTTATTTATCTATGAATGTTCGGCTAGAATATGTTCCTTATTTATAGTTACATATGTTCTGACATGCCCGGGGAACGGGGTGTCATAGTTGTATCAAAGCCTAGGTTTAGTGAACCTTCAGGCCTTTGAAAATGGGAGATTATAAATTCTGTATCGTAGAAACTCTGTAGAATGTCTGTACTACTAATTTATCACTTATAATTTTAATGACTTAAAATCTTTACCTTAGAAGTTTTCTCTTTCTTTCCTTTCTTACGATGGTGTCCGACGTAGAACCAGCGGGGGAACCATGGGCAGGACCGAAACCTGAAGATTCAGATCCCAAAGACGATTCAGAGGAGGATCCGAAAGAGATACTTGTAGAGGAACAAGAACCGATCAATGTCGTCCCTTTAGCATGGGTTTTTCTGGAGGAATGGCAGGCCAATGCAGATGGCGAAGGTGATGGGATGGAGATAAACGAAGAGCCAAATGAGGAAGAATTCGATGCCGATGACAAAGAGGACAAGGACGACGACGAAGAAGAAGAAATGGCAATTGATTTCCCATATGATCAGTTTGAGGCGCCACTATCTGAGTTTGATGAAGATGAAGCAACAAATACTGTCAGTTACTATAGTTATCCCGAGTACCAAGGCTTTTATGTGGGAGATCATGTATACGCTAAGATTTTTCCAGAGCACATGTGCATGTGGAGAAAATCGGAAGTCTTCCCGCGCTACCTAGGGCTAGTACGTGTAATCAAAAAGTGCAGCTGAAGACTCTATTGCTTAGACTTTCTTCTCGGGTTTAAGACGCGAATGGGGGATGAGCTGACCATAAGATGGATGCAACACCAGAGGCCGACAGATGAGAGAGTAATCATCAACCCGCATGATCCGGCCATCAACTTCGATGACCCCAAGATGTACCTAGAGACTCTGATCGCCATAACCAACAGAGTACAGATGGGGCCGAAAAGCATCTGGCACGTTGAGGTGCAATGGCGTTGCTACAACATTATCGAGGCGACCTGGGAACGCGAGTCGATTGTCTGCCATTTTTATCCACATTTGTTTGTTTAGATGTTAGCGTGATAGCCTTGTACTTTTCCTTTTGACTTGAAAATTGTATGTGCGCTGTGTGAACTTAACGAACTTGTATTGACTATGAGTTGAAATGAAATGTAAACCTTTGATGTCAAAATCTCCATAAGCAAGTTAACTTAACTCTATAAAATTCCAACCCATAATAAACAGTTAAGAACTAAAATAACTCCCAGAATCATAACACTCTTTTTCTTTTATTCTACGATGGCAGGTAGGAGACCTAATCACCGACAAGCAAATGGACCCACTAACGATGAGGTACCAAAACTTGCTCAAGTACTACGAGAATTGGCTGCCAGCATCAACCGCCCGCACGTGCATAACTGAGCCTGGTTTCTATCAGAATTAGGGAGGCAACGAGCTCTGACATTTCGAGGAGGAGTAGAACCGAGGGAGGCAGAGGAATGGATGAGAGCAGTCAAGAAACTGTTTAACTCAATGGAAGTTCAGGATGAAACCGACCGAGTGACCTTAGCGGCCCATCTGCTAGAAGGAGAAGCAGATCATTGGTGGACTCTGGTCACCAACACCCAGGAGGTAGAGACTCTAACATGGAAGCAATTCAAAAGCCTATTTTTGGAGAAACATTTCCCAACCTTTTTTTTTGTCAAGGGCAGATTCGAGAATTTTTGGAGCTCAAGCAAGGGACAATGATGGTGACGCAATACGTAAACCGTTTTGAGGAGTTAAACCGCTTTGCCATGACCATCGTACCGGACAAAGAATCTAAGGAACGAAAGATCGAATGAGGTTTGGTGCCGTCTATTCAAGTAAAGGTGATCTTCTTGCAACTCCCTACCTATACCCAGGTAGTACGTGTAGCCTTGCTAGCCGAGCCTGATGAAGCTGACTCCAAAAAGACATGGAACCAGAAGAAAGGAAGTACCAGCTCTGGAGGACCAGTGAGGAGCAACCAGACGTTTATCTGCAAAAAGCCATACCACCGAGAGTACCCACAAGGGCGACCATGGGACCCTCCTACGACATCCACGATATGCTTTGAGTGCAACCGACCAGGGCATAAGAGGTATGAGTGCCTGCGCCATGCGCAGAGGAATCTGAAGAATCAACTCCAACAGTGGAGGCAACTTGAAGCCTAGCAGCCTAGATTCCCGCAACAAGTCTAAGTCACCGGACCCGCTATTCAGCAACAAAATGGAAGAGGAAGACCCCCGCTCAACAAGAATCCGAGACCACAAGGTAACTTGGGCAATGGACAGAAGACTGGAAATCTCAAGAACAATAATGGGAATCAACTAATGGGAGGCCGCATCTTTGCACTATAGGAAGAAGAACCGGAGAATACCCAAGTCATACAAGGTATGTTCGTATTATTCAATAACTTAGTGAAAGTGTTGTTTGATTATGGGGCATCCCATTCTTTTATATCTCTAGACTGTGTGAAGTCCCTGCTCTTAGAACCTGAGGTATTAGAATAAACCCTAAGTGTCGTCACACCCTTAGGAAACCAAACCCGAGTAGACTCTTTCTCTAAAGCCTATACGTTACGAATAACCAGTACCCCTATGACCTGCGACCTACGAGTCATGGATTTCAATGGCTACAATGTAATTCTTAGAATGGAATAGTTATCAGGACACCATGCTATCATTGACTACCGACAAAGAAAGAGATGGGCGCAAGCGGAAGACGGCACCATTGTGCGAATCCAAGGAGAACGACGCGAGATTCTGACCTTGAGTAATGCAAAGGATTGCAAATCGAGTAATTTTGTAGGGAGATTAACGTGTCTACTTACTACTATGAACATCTCGTCAACCTCCGAGTTACCCCAAGTAGTGTGCGAATACAAAGACATGTTCATAGAAGAAATCCCTTGATTACCCCCGCATTGTGAGATCGCATCCACGATAGGACTTCAGCCTAGAATCGCACCGATTTCGATCGCAGCCCACCGCATGGCACCCGTCAAATTGAAAGAATTGAAGATCCAGCTCTAGGAACTGCTCAGCAAAGGTTTTATTCGCCCTAGTACGTCACCATAGGGAGCGCTAGCACTGTTCACCAAGAAGAAGGATAGGACCCTATGTCTCTATATCAACTACCGTCTGCTAAACAAAGTAACAATCAAGAATCGATACCCCTACCTCGTATCTACGATCTCTTCAACCAGTTGCGAGGATCAGCTTGTTTCTCAAAGATCGACCTTCGCTCTGGATACCACTAGCTTCGAGTAAAGGAAGAGGATATACCAATGACAGCTTTTAGAACCCAATACGGACATTATGAATTCATAGTTATGCCCTTTGGTTTAATCAATGCCCCAGGAGTTTTCATGAGTTTGATGAATAAACCCTTTCAGCCCTACCTCGACCAATTTGTAGTAGTCTTCATAGATGACATCCTTGTATACTCTCGATCTGAAGAAGAGCATGAGCAGCATCTGAGAATCGACTTGCAGAAGTTAAGAGACTCACAACTCTTTGCTAAGGCAAGCAAGTGTGAGTTCTGGTTGCACGAAGTGAAATTTCTAGGACACGTAGTGTCAAGGGAAGAAATAGCTGTGGACCCCACCAAGGTAGAAGCTGTTTTGGAATCGAAGCCACCTTGGAATGTTTATGAAGTTTGTAGTTTCCTTGGACTAGCAGGATATTACTAGAGATTTATCCAGGATTTCTCAAAGTTAGCACGCCCAATGACCAGATTAACACAAAAAAGGGTGAAGTTTGAGTGAAATAATAAGTGTGAGGCAGCATTCCAAGAGATCAAGAAGAGGTTGATCAGTGCCCCGATCCTAATCATACCCGAACAAGAGGTTGGGTATACGGTGTATTGTGATGCATCAGAGGATGATCTAGGATGTGTACTAATGCAGAATGGTAAGGTGGTAGCTTACGGATCAATACAATTGAAACCACATGAGCAGAATTACTCCACCCATGATCTGGAACTTACGGCAGTGGTGTTTGCACTAAAGTTATAGAGACATTACCTTTATGGAGGATGATTCGAGCTTTTACTATTCACAAAAGTTTGAAGTACCTATTCACCCAAAAGGATCTTAATATGAGGCAGCGTCGCTGGATTGAATATTTAGAGGATTATCAGTTTACATTAGCTTATCACCTAGGCAATGCTAACGTGGTGGCCGACGCCCTTAGCCGAAAAACGAGGAGCACGATGGCTACTATGGCCTCAATGGAATGGAAGATGATAGGAACGCTCAACGAATTCTGATTTCAACCAATAGAATCAGAGGATGAAAGCTATTTTTGTTTAACGGTAGCGACAACAAATCTCCGTTAACGTGTCGTGGAAGCCCAAAAGTACAACTAGGAATTCGAATTTATCTGAAGGCATCTGATTGCGGAGGAATCATAGCCAGAATGGGTAGTCAACAAGCATGGACAGTTGACTTACCAAGGATGACTTTTCGTACCGAATGTTGAGAATCTGAAAAGGGACATCTTAAAGGAGCATCACCAGTCACTTTTTACTGTCCACCCCAGAGAGACAAAGATGTATCATAATTTGAAGAGGCAGTATTGGTGAAATGGCAGGAAGAAGGACATAGCAAATTGTGTGGCCTAACGCCTTACCTATCAACAAGTTAAAGTCAAGCACCAAAGACTAGGAGGATCTCTCCAACCTCTGGAGATACCTCAATGGAAGTGGGAACACGTTACCAAGGATTTTGTCTCTAGATTACCAAGATCACTAGCAAGACATAACTCCATTTGGGTAATCGTAGATCACCCCACCAAATCAGCACTCTTCCTACCAGTTCGAACTTTCGAGAAGCTAGAGACCCTAAGTCAGAAGTACATACGAGAAATTGTACGTCTTCATGGAATCCCGCTGTCCATCGTGTCAACTCGAGATCCACGTTTTACCTCACAATTTTGGCAGAGTTTGCAGAATGCCTTAAGAACGGAGCTTTGCTTCAGCACTGCCTTTCACCTGCAGACTGATGGGCAATCTGAACGTACAATTCAGACATTGGAAGACATACTTCGAGCCTATGTCAAAGACTTTAAGGGACACTAGGAGAAACACTTGCCATTGGTCGAGTTTGCTTACAACAACAGCTATCAATCCAGCATTGGCATGCTATCATATCAAGCCCTCTATGGAAGACCGTGCCGTTCGCTAGTTTGTTGGACTAAAGCAGGAGAAAACGCACTTCTTGGATCGGACTTAGTGCAGGAGACCACCGAGAAGATTTGACTCATTCAGCAACAGATAGCCACCGCACATAGCCAACAAAAGAGCTATGCAGATCAACGATGAAGGTCGCTACGATTTGAAGTAGGAGATGATGTATTTCTAAAGATTCAACTACGAAGATGGGTGGTACGCTTTGGCAAAAAAAAGAAAGCTAACTCCAAGATATATTGGACCATTCAAGATTCTAGCTAAGGTTGAGGACGTGGCATATCGTCTGCCCTTACTGCCTCAACTTGCCAACGTTCATAACGTATTCTATGTATTGATGCCGAGGAAGTGTGAACCTAACCCTACCCACATCCTGGATTGGAAGGAACTCCACATTAATGAAGTTATCACATTTAAAGAACAACTAGTAAGGATTATTGATCAACGAGGCATGATTCTTCGAGGCAAGACTGCTCCACTCATCTGAGTTCTTTGGAAGCATAACGAGATTGAAGAATCCACATAGGAGCGGGAAGAAACTATGAGGACAAGTCATCCCCAATTGTTCGCAGATCAAGGTATAATATGAAATTTTGAGGATGAAATTTGTTTTACGGGGAGAGATTGTAACAATCTGGCTCAAACCATAGTATTAGTGACGAATAGACAATGAGAACCTAGGTCTCTACATGAACAAGGGACAAACCCTAATTAACCCAAAATCCTAATTTGACCCGAAAACCCTAAAAGAGACCAAATACTCAAAGGTAAGACCCTAGCACTCAGAAAAGACTCAGAATAGCTTAAATTAAGTAAATAACATAAAATATTAAATTAAAAATAAAAATTTTTCATAATTAAGGTAAAATGATCATATTGCCCATAGTACAGCAAAAGGTCCTAAAATTTCAAAATTTGACACATGGACATCCAAAATTAATCATTTATACACAATTAATTAATAAAATACAAAATAATAACAAAAATGACCAAAATGCCCTTGCATGGCTGACCACCTAGGAGAATGTGCCCAAAAAGTTACTTTTTACCTTTTTAAACTTAAAAATGATAAACAAATGTATAAATTAAGCATGATTTTGACCTAATATTTTTCATACAAGTAATATGTATAATAATATAATATTATAAGTCAACAAAAGCAAACAAATAATTATTTAAGATCTCTACACAATAAATAAGTTAAAAAGCCAATTCTAGTCAAATTAGTTTAAATTAACTTAAAAGCCTACACTTATTCATTTAATTGTTATCAAAATTATGATAAATCATGAAAAAACTAAATTAATTATAAATACATTAATGTAATAGGTTTTGATAGATTTGGATACCAAAAAGATACATAAAACTAATATTTTATGCAATTATATTCATAAAAGTGTACCAAAATACCATTTAAAACCCTAATTAAACACAAGATTAGCTTTTTAGTCTCCCAAACCTGCCATAGCTGAACCCTCTGCCCCAAAATCTGATTTTTTAAGGTTTGAATAAATACCACCTTCCATGCAACCAATGAAAGTTTACAAAAATTCAAATTTTAATTAAACACCATAATTACACTCTATTACATTTCTTTTCTATAAAAGAAAGACCTTAGTCTTCACTCTCCTTCATGTATTTCGGCTGAGAGAGTGTGAGAGAGAGGCTCTAAAAAATATTTTAAGTGTTCTAAGAGAGAAGAAGGAGAGAAGAAGAAAGAAGGAAGGAAGAGAAAGGAAGAAAGGCTACAGGGAGGTACAATAAACCTAAGTCCTACGCTCCTTCACCCATTTGAGCATCAAAAGAGGTAAGCAACTCCTTCAAACCCTTTGACATTATCTCCTAAGATACCCCTCAGTCCATCTCTATAACAAACCCTAAAAAAATAAAACAAAGAATAAGTCAAAAAGGCGTCATAGGAGTAGAACATGGGCTGTTTGTGTAAGATTGTGCTTTATATATGCTTGCATGTGTTTATTTTTGAGTTTAATGGCCTAAACATGTTCTGGAGTTTTGATTTATGTGAGCTTATAACATGCATGTAAAGAAAATATGTCACAAATGTACACAACATAAGCTAGGCAACCAAAACCCTAAATAGACTGATGTTTTTGGACTTACTCACTTTCTGCCACCAACTTTAAAACATCATAATTAATTGTAACAAAATGATCTTGAAGAAATTTTTGTGTTCAGATATAGATTTTTGAGTTCTCTTGTATAAAAAATTAGTTTGAAGTGATTTCGTTGGGTAGAACCCCATATATCTCATTTTTGCCGAAGAGTGTCAGATCTTGACCACTCTGAGTTGCAGACCTAAAAATCCTAAGTTAGAGTGGGAACTAAGCTTAGGTCAACACTTACAACTTGTAGAGAACACATGTATCTTTTTGTAAACCCAAAATGAGCCAAGAATATGAAGTCTGGATAGGTCAAAAGCGTTCCCAAAGTCACTGCTAAGGTTAAGTGACTGACAGATCTCTTTGTCACATATTTTTGTGAGAAACAAAACCCATCTTTTTAGAAGCCAAATCCAAAAGTGGTAAACATGAAAAATGTAGCTAACCTATTAGACTAATCTCTGATAAACAATCAGCCCAAAATACCCTTGGATGATACCCCAAAGGTTTTGAGCATTGTCTGTTAAAAATACACTCTGCAGACCCTTTTTAGGCTGACTGAACCCCTTTTATAAATTGGCCAAATTCTCAAATGTTTTCCAAATAATTTTCCCTAACTCAAAACATGAAACTTGTAGGGGACACCTCAAGTTAAAACCCCACCAAAATTCAGAGCCATATCCCTTGTTTTGACGCCTCAAAATAGTGACCAACATAAGCTTAATTCCTATGTATTTCTCTGTAAATTATTGAACCATTTTTACTTAAGTAAAATAAATGACCCCCGTGCCTTAGGATCTAGCATTAGTGATAAACATAAAAGTGGTAGGGAATATGTTTATCAGATTGGTGTTAAAATATCATAAATTAAATCTATGTGTAAATACTTCAAAATGCTGTCGTAACTTTAAAACTATCGATTAAACTTGTACATAAAATTGGCAAAGTGTTCGAATGGTGTGCTATTTATGAGACTTAAGTATGTGAACCTTATACGAACGTTGTGAGTAATTAGTATTTGAAAATGATGCTTGATGAAATGAACTCATGCCGATGGTTCGATTTTATACAACATGAATTATGGTTATGCATCGCATGCTTGTGCATAATGTTTTAGTAAGTTGTACCATGTATTATGTCATGTTTATACACCATGCAATGATTAGTTGTATACAAGAGGCATATTGCACATTCATGGGCATTTGTACATTGCATCTTGGGTTATCAAAGTCCTTCGTACCTTTCAAGTTGGGTTAGGAACCATTGTTCAGTAGTTGTGGGTCTAGGGCTTCCCTGGTTGCCATGCTTGGAAACGAAATTGGAGGTTTTTATTATAAAAATGAGGTTTAGGCACCATGGGTTCATCACTAGCTTTAATTTAGACTTTCGGTTGACACCTAATGAGTATCCTTGTTCTTAAGGTGGGACTGGTCGACTTGGAATAAGAATGGGTAAAATTGGATAAAGGTCGGTCCCCACGCCATTGCCCTTGAGTAAAATAACTGTGGCATAAAGCTCGGCAACGAAATTTACTATTCGCAATGAGGCGAGAATGGGTTCAGTGATCAAGAGCCATCAAGTCTACTTTGTAATTCCCAGCATGGAATTCATGATACTGTTCTTGAAGTATCCTGGGTTGGGAATTTGCATTGCATTCTTTTGCATCACACACTCACCATTTTGTTATTATATGTGTTCATCCTGTTGAAAATGATAAATAACCTATAACTTCGCATTGGGTGTTATATGATATGTATTATAGAATATCTTATTGCGAGTTTGTTAGACGATTTAGAAAATTTGCTTCTAGACTCTGGCTTATGGCATTTATGCCATGGGCGACAAAAAAGGACCATTTGAGGAAGGTAGGTTCGTTGAAGGGGAAGAAATTGCGGAAGACGGAGAGTGGCAGGAGCAGGTCGATCCCAGCGACGTAGTTTGAAGATGTAGGACGTCACCTTTTGATCTTTTTGTTCAGTTTTCCATGGATATAATGTAACTTTTGTTAAGCTTTCGGGATGACTGTAATTATTAAGTACTTTAAACAAATTCTGAACTGTTAATAATGTAGTAACTATCTTATTTATCTATGAATGTTCGGCTAGAATATGTCCCTTATTTATAATAACATATGTCCCGACATTTCAGAGAACAGGGTGTCACAAACCTACTTAGATTCCTTGCTAGAAAACACGTCGACCAAACACATTTCTAACTTGCCTTCTATATTTGTTAATCCTAACGGCTTAAGGCAAGACTAATCAATCCTACGGTCTAACCTCCACACTCATGTACACACAAACTATCACACTCAATAGGCTATCATGTTCATGTTATAAAAATGTTTAAGGGCATGCAATCAAGCACACGCAATCATTTTCACAAGATTATGCACCCTCTTCCCATAACTCTTAGGTATTCGAACCCAAAGCTTTGATACAAAGTTGTCACGCCCCTAAAACCAGGGTCGCGTGAAAAGTCCACCAAACCACTATTTAGAAAAGATAAGTTTTACTGGCAAAATAATTAACAAAAAATAATACAGCTTTTGGAATTAAAAGGGTACCCAAGGTTCTTCTCTGAGAACAACATACATTCAATTCCATACATGCATAATATATATCGCCTCAAGGCTTACAAAACACGCCTTCAAAAATAGGCAACACGTATAGGAATATATGTTTCCATAACAAAAAGAAAAACTATATAAAAGTTTTTTGCCACCACGGGCACATCTAGATCATCTCCACGTGAACATCAACACCTAAAAAAGGTTTTAACAAATCCCATAATATGAGCTGAAACCCAATAGAAATAGACTATGATACAGTAAAGAAAAATATGCAATCACATAGCATAAAGTTCAACTCAAACAAATGACCCTCAAAATGGTTTCATTTTATAAAAAACCAAGTTTTTTTTTATTAGACTCCCGTAAGTCCCAAAACGGTTTTTCATTCTCAAAACCAAGCATTTCAACAATGCAAGAAGCATTTCACAGTTAAAGAAAAGCAGTAACCAAAACGTTATTTTTCACTCGAACCACAGAGCCGCTAAAAGATTCTTACGTACCAACTCTGTCAAACCAGTGACAAAGGTAACAATTATAGACTCCTGTCCATTACCTATCCCTAAATCATTTAAGACCTGTTAGGTAATGACAAGTTCTATACGGTGTCACAACAATATAAAGCGCTTAATTTGTGGGCCTAAAACCCGAGGGTACAAAGCACCCACCACTTCGTTTATGGGAATTAACCCAAAGGCATGAAACACCTACTTTGCACACGTTTTCAGACTTTTACCGTGAAGAAACTCGTGCCCAAGATACCCGCTATCCCAGCACATCTATTGAATCATTTAAAAACTAACCCGTAGCCAACAACGAAAATATTTCCACCACAATTTTACATTAAACATGTATAAAGATCCAGTGGCCAACCACGACATCATCCATCAAACATAGAGATCAATCAAAATATTTTCAAAACATTTATACCATTTTATCAAAACGTTTAAAATCTGAGAGTCAACCCTAAGGGTTAACTCAAAACCTCCAAAATACGATTTTTAAGGTTTTCATAAATTCTCCATTTTTAAAACCACTTTTTTGAAAACTACGAACATCTACAAGTCCATATCATGTAAAAACTAAGAAAAAGCGTAAAACATGCTTTTTATCCAAACAAAAATGGTTTATACATAAAATGTGATGCCCCGACCTTTGGGCACGTCGGGACATAGATAAGTATAGGTAAGGAGAATATTCTAGCCATTTATTCATATTTAAATACCATAAATATTACATCATTAAGAGTTTGAAATTGATTAAAAGTACATAACGAATGCAGTTTCACCAGAAAATTTAACAAAAATTACAATACGCCCATGAAAACAAAACAAAAAGAACAAAAGGTAAAAACCTAATTCTTTAGCTAACATTGTCGAGGTCCGCTGGCTCCTACCACCCACGCTGTTCTTCAATTTCGTCTTCTTTTTCGAGGGCGACTTTCTCAAAGAACTCATCACACTCACCTGTGGCACGAATGCCATGAGCCAAAACCCAGAAGCAAATTTCCTAATCCGTCTAACAAATTCGCAAAAAAATATCCTACAATACATATTATATAATACCTAGTACAATTTAAGGCCTAACAGACAGAAAATTTAACATTTTCAACAGGGTAAGCATATATAAGAACAATTGTGCAAGTGCGTGACGCAGATGCAATGCAGATGCCCAACCCGACTTGAATCCAGAAATAAAAATAGGAGTTCCACTTTAGGACTTATTTCTATTACTTGTATGGACTTATTATCATTATTGCTACTTCAGGGACTTATTGTCATCGCCGTGATGGGACTTCTTGTTATTGCCACCTCAGGGACTTATTGTCAATGCCGTGATGGAACTTTATATTATTGCCATCTCAGGGACTTATTGTCAATCCATGATGGGATTTTATCTTATTTCCACCTCAAGGACTTGTGGTCAACGCCGTGATGGAACTTTATAGTGTTACCCACATTAAAAACTAGGATGCTCGTTTAGTATCAACCTAAGACCTAAATTAAAGCTAGTGACGAACCCATGGTTCCTAACCCTCATTTTTTTAATAAAAATGTCCAATTTCATTTCTAAACATGACAACCAGGGACGCCCTAGACCCACAACCACTGAACATTGATTCCCAACCCAATTTGAATGGTACGAAGGACTTTGATAACCCAAGATGCAATGTAGGAATTCCCATGAATGTGAAATATGCCTCTTATGTACAACTAATCATTGCATGGTGTATAAACATGACATGGCACATGGTACAACTTGCTAAAGCATTAAGTGCAAACATGTGAAGCATAACCCTAATTTAAGCAACATGGACTTGAACCATTGGTATGAGTTCATTTCATAAAAACCATCATTTTCATACTCTAATTACTTATAAAATTTATATAAGGTTCACACACTCAAGCTTCATAAGTAACACATCATTCAAACACTTAGCCAATTTTAGGTACAAGTTTAATTGCTAGTTTTAAAGTTGCGACAGTGTTTTGAAGCACTTAAACATTGATTAAATTTATGATATTTCAACACCAATTAGATAAAAATATTTTCTACAACTTTCATGTTTACCACTAAGACTAGATCCCAAGGCACGGGGGTCATTTATTTTATTTAAGTAGAAATGGTTCAGCAGTTTACAGAGAAATACATAGGAATTAAGCTTCTATTTGCCACTATTTTGGGGTATCAATTCAAGGGCTATGGCTCTGATTTTTTGTGGGGTTTTAGATAATGGTGTGCCCTACAAGTTTCATGTTTTGTGCTAGCACAAGTTATTTGGAAAAAGTTTGAAACTTTAGCCAATTTATAAAAAGGGATCAGTCAGCCTAAAAAGGGTTTGCATAGTATGTTTTTAACAGAGAAGGTTTAAAACCTTTTGAGTATCATCCGAGGGTATTATGGACTGATTTTTTCTCAGTAATTAGTTTAATATGTTAGCTACAAATTTCATGTTTACCACTCTTGTATTTGGCATAAAAAACGTTAGGTTTTGGTTCTCACATAAATATGTGACAGAGAGATCTGTCAGTCACTGAACATCAATAGTGACTTAGGGATGTGTTTTGACTCATATAAGCTTCGTATTTTTGGCTCATTTTTGGTTTACAAAAGGACAAATGCGTCCTCTACAACTTTTATGTTTTGATGGAAGCTCAGTTATCACTTTAACTTAGGGTTTTTAGGTCTGTAACTTAGAGTGGTCAAGATCTGACACTCTTTGGAAAAAATGAGCTATCTGGCGTTCTACCCAACGAAATCACTTCAAAACAATTTTTTTTGCTAGATAACTCAAAAATATAGATTTGAGCACAAAAATCACTTTAAGAACATTTTTCTACATTTAGTTATGATGATTTAAAGTTGTGGCAGTAAGTGAATAAGTCCAGAAAATCAGGCTACTTAGGGTTTTGCTTGCTTAGCTTATGTTATGTACATTTTTTACATGTTTTCTTTGCATGCATGCTATAAGCTCACATAACCCAAAAGTCCAGAACATGTTTAGGCCATAAAATAGAAAGATACACACATGCAAATACATACAAAGTTTACTCATACATAAACAGTCCCTAAATCACTCATACGACGCATTTTTGACTCATTCTTTGTTTTATTTTGTTAGGGTTTGTTATAGAGATGGATTGAGGGGTATCTTCGAGGAGGATATCAGAAAGTTTAAGGGAGTTGCTTACCTTAGAAAGAGTAGGTGATGGTGGATGAAGAGTTAGGACTTAGCTTTGTGGATCCTCCTTGCTCCTTCGTGGATTCCTCTTCTTCTTTTCCTTGCTTCTTCTTCTTTCTTCTTCCCACACTTAGAGAACTTTTGGAGTTATATTTTCTGGTCACTCACCGTCTCTCAAGCTCAACGAAAATAAAGGGAAGAAGTGAGAGATAGGGTTCTTTTTATAGAATTTTAAAAGGGTGGGTTTAATGATGATTGTGTAAGAAAATTTGAATTTTTCTTAATTATGATTGGTTGCATGGGAGGCTAGCACATATTAAGAAATTGTGTAAGAGATAGTTTCAGATTTTTGCAGAGGAAAAGTCTGCTAGGGCTGTTTGGGGAAGCTTAAAAGTCAATTTTACATTATTTTAGGGTTTAAATTGTATTTTGGTACCATTATGTACAAGAAAATGCATAAAATATTAATTTTGTGTATCTTTTTGGTATCTTAACCAACTAAAATATATTATATTAATTAATTTGGTCTTTCCATGATTTATCATAATTTTTATAACAATTAATTAAATAGTTGTAGGCTTTTAAGCTAAATTAAGCTAGTTTGACTAGAATTAATTTTTTATCTTATTTATTGTGTAAAGATTTTAAATAATTATTTGTTTACTTTTGTTGACCTATATTATTATATTATTATGTATATTAATTGTATAGAAGGTCTTGGGGCATAATAATACTTAATTTATACAATTTTTTTTCTCATTTTTATGCTTAAAAAGGCAAAAAAGTCATTTTTTAGGCACAAACTCCAATGTGGCCGGCCACTAAGGGCATTTTTGTTAATTTTTGATGTTATGTTGTCTTTTATTACTTAATAATATTTAAATATTTGATTTATGGTGTCCATGTGTCAAATTTTAAAATTTTAAGACTTTTTGCTATACTAGGGGCAAAATGGTCAATTTAACCTAATTATGAGAAATTTTTTTAATCTAATATTTTATTTTATTTACTTAATTTAGGATTTTAGACATTTTCTGTGAGTATTAGAATTTTTCCTCTAAGAATTTGATCTCTTCTGGATTTTCGGATCGAATTAGGGTGTCCGGGCCGAATTAGGGGTTTTAATCTTTCAGTGACCTAAGATCTTATTAGTTTACCGTCGCCAATGTTAAGATTTGGGTTGGATTGCTACACTGGTCGTTACAAACTGGGTTGCTACAACTAGGGCTTGTACCGGGGTGTTACATAGAACACAGTATTTAAAGTATTTTCTACCGGTAAAAAGCATAAACTACATGTAGCACCTTTTAAAGACAACATAGTCTAGGATCCTACCGCGATGAGTTAAAACTCAAAAGCTCGAAAATTGAACCACGTCGAAATAAGAATTTATCTGGATGGAAGTGAAGCCCATGGCATGAATATCAAGGATCCACTAACAGATCGATAAAAACTATGCCCGGGCCACCCAAAAGTCTAGAGAGAAGGTGAACAAAAGGAAACTTAACCAAGAAGAAATGTTTTGAAAATATCTAACATAAGGTAGATATTTATAGCCTCTGCCTCTTACTGGAACTCAGTCGACTGAACCCACCAAGTCAATCGACTGAAAAGCTACTAGAAAACCCGAAAACACACCACAGCCTCTGTTTGGTCGACTGAACCTCTAACCTCAGTCGACTAAACCCCAACCCAGAACATCCAGTCCATTGGATTCACTCCCTCAGTCGACTGAAACGCTACTGCCAACACATGGCCAGTACTCCAAGTTTAGGAAAACTTCTAAACCAACCAACTCAACCAAAAATGTTAAGGATATAAACAACATAACAAACATTTAATGATAAAGACACACATAACATTCTGTTCAACTAAGATGGAGCAAAAACTAACACGTCGAACGTATATATAACGAAAAAGAAACGAAATCAGGTCTCACAACTCTCCTCCGTTAAGGAATTTTGCCCCCGAAATTTGCTACAAGGTTACAACGTAAACAACTCCAGGTTTTTAGCACGAACCCCAGACTCAAGCTCCCACGTCGCTTCCTCAACCCCATGATAAAGCCATAGGACCTTGACATAAGCTGTGGTCCTCCCTCCCAACACTTTCTCCTTCGTGTCTAGAGTCTTTACAGGTTGCTCCTTATATGTAACATTCTCATCCACCTGCAACTCATCCCAATCTAGAACATATGACGGGTCAGGCTCATACTTCCCAAGCATGAAAACGAAAACATGTTACGCACAGATGCCAACAAAGGTGGCAAAGCCAGACGGTACACTACCTCCCCAATCCTTTCAAGGATCTCAAACGGTCCAATAAAATGCGGTGATAACTTCTCGTTACGACCAAACCTCATCAAATCTCTATGTGGTGAGACCATCAGAAACATGTGGTCCTCCAATGCAAACTCCAAAGGTCTTCTCCTCTGATTAGCATTTCTCTTCTGGCGACTCTGAGTGGTTACTAGATGTTGGCGTATCACGGCGATCTTCTCTGTCGTCTCCCATACCAAGTCGAGTCCCAAAATTGTGGTCTCTCCCACATTCGTCCGACATGTCGTCGATCTACACGGCCTGTCATACAAAGCCTCAGATGGTGCAATTCTAATACTAAACTGATAACTGTTGTTGTATGCAAACTCTGCCAACGGTAAATGATCTTTCCAAGAATCCCAAAAATCAAGCACACATGCACTCAACATATCCTCTAATTTCTAAATGGTACGCTCGAACAGGTCGTCCATCTATGGATAAAAAGTTGTACTGAACCTCAAACTCATCCCCAAATCCACTAGAGGACTCTGCCAAAAGCGTGATATAAAGTATGGGTTTCGATAAGAAACAATAGTCACAGGTAATCTGTGTAGCCGAACTATCTCACGGATATACAACCTATAAAGTCGGTTCATCAAATCCTTCACGCGAATGGGAAGAAATTGTGCAGACTTCGTCAACCTATCAACCACAACCCAAACAGCGTCGTGTCCCTTTGGCGATCTAGGAACTCCTAATACAAAATCCATTGTGATGTTCTCCCACTTCCATTTTGATATCGGCAACGACTATAACAATCCAGTTGGTTTCTGATGTTCTGTCTTTACCTGCTGATAAGTAAGGCACCAATGTCGGTTCTTTTTAATTTAATACTTGATTTTGGGCCTTAAAAGTTGCTAAGTGTATGTTTGAGTACCCTTTGCTATGGGACCCAAGTTTTATATGATGATTGATTTGAATTAGTTTATTAGTGTTTTAAGTGAATGTATGATTATTTAGAACTCATGCTATCATGTTTGAATCATATCTTGAGAATTGTAGCTTGTGCTTTACATACTTGTACCTTACGCTTTGTGCGTTATACTATGAATCTTGAAATGCTATAAATTGTTGCACTTGAGATCGATGGTACATATTATGAACATTCTCACTTTCATCTTGGAATATTGGAGTCTATTTATGCAAACCGTTGTTGGGATGGGCTGTATTGACAATTTGGGTTGTATTGAGATTGTCATTCTTGATTCTTAGTCTAGAGCGTCCCTGGTTGCCATTTTTGAAAATGTTTTAGTTTATACACCCTGGGTACATCCTCGGTGTTTCAAATGATTTTAGCTTATACACCCTGGGTGCATCCCCGGTGTTTGAATAGATTTACGGATATTGTTGGGCACCCTGGGTTCGTTGTTAGCATTCTAATTTTGATAGCTTGAACTTTTGGGTTGACACCGACGAAGGCATCACGAGTCAAGGTGGGACAAATTGCTTGATATATGAGGGTAGTGACAATAAGTTCCTGAGACAATGACAATAAGTCCTGAGGCAATGATAATGATTCCCTATGAGCAGTGATAATAAGTCCCAAAATGGTACGGATCCCACGCCATTGCCATGGAGTAAACAACTGTGGCATGAAGCGAGGCGATGCGGTTACTATTCGCAATGAGGTGCGATGATGGCTTTGGTGATCAAATACCCATGAAAGTCTACTCTGGTGATTCCCGACGTGGAATCCCTGTTATAATCTGGGTGCATGTTGAGTTGGGCATTTGCATTTTATACACGGTATCTCATATGCACATGTTTATTAACTTATCTACTATCCTATCATAAATTTATGTGTCTCCTTGATTATAAATTGTACTGGATGTTATATGGTATGCGTCGTGGCGAATTTTGTGCCGTGAGATTAGTTAAAAGGTTAGAGTGTTTTCCTTTTAGGCCTTGGCTCATGGCATTCGTGCCACAGGTGAGGAAGAGGTCTTGGAGGAAGTCATCCCAGAGGGAGAAGAAGAGTTGGAAGAACAAGGTGAGTTTCAAGAGCACGTGGATCCCGTTGATGCATTCTGAGGAGTCGAGACCTCTTCTTTTGTTCTTATATTCAGTTCTCCCGTGCTTAGTGTAATTCTTGAAATTTTATGGTAAAACTGTAATAGTTAAGTACTTTGAATGGTTCAAAACTCTTTTATAATGTAATAACTAACGTATGTAAATATAAATAAATGGCTAGAATATCCATTTATTTATATTTATGTATGTCCCGACGTGCTCGGAGGACGGGACGTCACACAAACCCTAGTTGAAACAACTTGGTTGGTAATGACTCGTGTAAAGACCCAGTCCAAACCCTAAGTATTAGTGACGGATAGCCCAGAGGCCAAAGAACACGGAAGAGGTTCAAAATCCTAACTCAACTCGAAAATTCCAAGTTTGATCTAGAAACCCTAAAAAGGTCCAAAACTCAGGCAACAAAACCTTAACACCTGAGAAATCTCCAAACGTTCTAAATCAAGTAATTAACATGAAATATAAGATTAAAAATTAAAAATTCCCATAATTATGGTAAAATAATTATTTTGCCCCCTGTACAGCAAAAAGTTTGAGAAATTCAAATTTTAACATATGGCACCCTAAATCAAAATATTTAAGTACAATTAAGTAGCAAAGAACAAAATAACATCACGAATAACAAAAATATCCTTTAGTGGGCAACCACCTTGCAAGTTGTGCCAAAAAGTAGCCTTTTGCTTTCTTTTAGCTTAAAAAGATGAGAAATGTGTCAAATTAAGCATTATGATGGTCCAACACTTGTTGAACAAGTAATATACATAATAATATATATTATAGGTTAACAATGTTGGAGACAAGACTGCCAAGATCTTTATGTTTGCAAACGATTAACGAAAAAAATTAATTGGACGGGTAAATGCCAAAACGTGCTCTAGAAAAAACTGTTGCTAACGAACGATCAAAATAAATCCTATGCATCCGAAGTTAATTTAGAAAAATTCATTTTTACTGGTCGAATCTTCAACTACAATTTGAATCCGAGTTGAAACTCTTGTCAGATCTTCTACTATGTTCCCTTATACGATTCCTGAATATAGTGTTTGCTATAATCCTCTAAGAACTCGTACTGGTAGAACCAGGACAGCTTTAGTCTTAGAAGGAAAGTTATGAAACTGGTTCAGCCTACCCGCATATATATAGGGTTACAGTAAGGACCTGGAGAGTAACTATTAGTAAGATATCCAATGCAAGGCAGGCACGTATCAGCGGTTTCTGCAATTAAGCAAACCTCATAGTTGATCTGCAATTATGAAAAACCAGCAGCAATTTTTGCAATTTTCATAAAATATTGAATCATAGTTCACACCACTAAAGAACGATAATTGCACTATGACCCATAATCTCAAGACCATCTTGCATTGAGCTCCTTTTATTAAATACTTACCATTTCTCCCCACGTTAAAATTTTTGATACCCGCCAATTAAATTGAATTACGAACAATTTAATTTAATCAGTATCTTGGTATTTCTTAAGCCTTTCAGCATAACTTATTTGACCGCTAGATAATCAAATCCATCTGTAGGGTTTGGTCTGGTCAAAATATATAAGCTTCCTTAAGGGAGTATCGTCAATCCCGATCTTTCGGGACGTAGATTCTGTCAATAATTAATATTTTTCATGTAAATAATACCACTATCTAACTCACCGGAAATATAGACCCATATAAGATTGCACCCTCTAATGAATAAAAACAACGAATATTAAATATCTCCAAATCAATAATTATTTCACAATTAAGAGGATAAACATTACTCATAATAATCTTGGTGTATGAATTAATTTATATAATCAGTATAAAATTAATCACTCCAAATGTCCCGTTCAATACACACAAATTATACTAGCATAGAGAGTTGGAACAATAGACGACGCTATTATCTGTTCCATGTAATCAAGACAGGCCTATTAAAATTTAGTGCTATAGTCGCACCGATAGTATGTCCATTTCCATCTAAACTGTGAATATAAAACTTATATTCTACAAGAACCTAAAATTTAATTTTCTGTGTGTAAGTTGTACTCTACAGACCAGATTAAATACTATACAGAATATTGGACATCTATTCAAAGCAAAGAAATGATATGCATACATTGCTCATAAGAATTCTCATAAAATAGAAAATTAATTTTAAAATTAAATTAAATACGAAAAATATAGTTTTTAGTATACCAGCCCTAATAATATCCCACTTATACTCAAAACCATACTGCTATACATTTGACTCCCATGCCCTCTACATGACTATCAAAAGTCTTAACTAGTAAGCTCTTTGTAAAGGATCTGCAAGGTTGTCTCTTGATGTAAGCTCTTTGTTTGACTAGAAACCTAAGTCTGTGTACTCCAAAGGTACTAGACTATCTGCCTGGTAAACCAGCATATATTCCTTAGTCCTGTTCAGGTTCTTGATTATATTCTTTATCGCAGTCCAATACTCCTACTCTGGATTAGACTGATATCTGCTAACCATGTCAATGGCATGGCAGATGCCGGGTCTAGTACAGAGCATAGCATACATGATCCTTCCTACTACCGAAGTATAAGGAACCGCCTTCATCTTCTCTGTCTCATCAGGTGTCTTAGGATACTTATCCTTGGATACAATGATTCAGTGCCTGAAAGGGCAAAACACTTTCTTGGAATCCTGCATGCTAAAATGAGCAAGGATATCATCGATATACTTTACCTATGATAAACCCAAAATCCTTTTTTTTCGATCTCTCACAAGCTTGATTTCAAGGATGTGACTGGATTCTCCCAAGTCCTTCATAACGAACTGCCCAAATAACCATACTTTAATCGTAGATAATTCCCCTGCATCATCTCAGATGAGTAAGATATCATCTATATAAAGTATTAGGAAGATCACCGCGCTTTTGTCACGCTTCTGTACACACATGACTCATTCGGACTTTGATCAAAACTATAAGACTTAATGGCATGATCAAACCTAGTGTTCCATGACCTCGATGCCTACTTAAGTCCATAAATAGATCTCTTAAGCTTAGACAACATGTGTTCTTAGCTCTTTGCAATGAATCCATCTGGTTATATCATATAGATACACTCATCAAGACTTCCATTAAGGAAACCTGTCTTGACATCCATTTTCCAGATTTTGTAATCGAAATGTCTGGCAATGCATAAGAGAATCTGGATAAACATAAGCATGGCTACTGACAAAAAAGTTTTCTCATAATCGATCCCATCTTTCTGAGTGAATCCTTTAGCAACAAGCTTAGTTTTAAAAGTTTTAACCTTCCCGTCTGCTCATCTTTTTCTCTTATAGATCCATTTGCATCCAATGGTTTTATCCCATCTGGTGGTTTTACAAGTTCTCAAACCTAATTGCAATGCATAGATTCTATCTCTGAATTCATAGCCCTTTGCTAAAGATCTGCATCTCTATTTTGAGGCACTACTTGTGTCTATGTACTAACAGTAACACGCTATGCAGAATCAAAACTCTGTGCATCCGCACCACGTACATATCCCGATAATCCTCCCCCTACGACGAGAAAATAGAATATTAGTGACTTGTTCTTTCATTCTACTGGTATTTTCTCTCAGTTCTTCTAGAATAATTTTGCTATTGGACCTGTGATTCATAATGTAATCCTCTTTCAAGAATTGGGCATTGGTGCTAGCAATGACCTTCTAATCCTTAGAATTATAAAATAGAACACCATTTGTTCTCTTGGAATACCCCACAAAGAAATAGACTTCTGTCATCGGTTCCAACTTACTCGCGTTCCCTTTAAGCACATGTGCTGGATACCCCAAAATTCGAATCTATTTCAGACTAGGCTTACGCCCGGTTCATAATTCTATGGGAGTAAAAGGTACTGACTTAGAAGGTACCATATTTAGAATGTAAGACGTTGTTTCTAAAGCGAGTCTCCAAAACGAATCGGATAAACTTGAATAACCTGTTATAGACCTTATCATCTCCATAAGAGTCTTATTCTTTCTTTCTGCTACACCATTCTGCAGCGGAGTGCCAGGTGCAGTCAACTGGAATGTAATCCTCTCTGATGATAAGTAGTCCTTAAACTCTTTAAAGAGGTATTTTCTACCACGGTCAGATCGTTGTGATTGGATACTTTTACCCAAATGCTTCTTCGCCTCTGCCTTAAATTTTTTGAATTTTTCAAAGTAATCAAACTTACGGTGCATCAGGTAAATGTATCCATATCTCGACTAGTCATCAATTAAACTAATGAAGTACTTAAAATCACCTCTAGCTCGAATTATCATAGGACCACACACATCAGAATGAACCAACTCCAACAGTTTTTTAACTTTATAGCCTTTGGCAAAAAAGGGCCTCTTGAACTTTTTACCTTTTAAGCAAGATTCACAGACTGGAAGTGCCTCCACTTCTAATGAACTCAAAAGTCTATCTGCTACCAGTCTATTTATCCTTTTTAGATTAATATGACCCAAGCATAAGTGCTAAATAAACGTTTAGTTCATTAAATAAGGAAACATTCTCTTATATAGCAAATTAGATGTGTTGCTCATTTCAGTCAGTTACAGTGTAGGAGAGATTGGAATAATAATATAAAGTTCATCCACCAATGTACCAGAATAGATAACCCGTTTATTATCCTTAATAACCACAGAGTTCTTAAAATAAACCAAATATCTGTCTTTAACCAATCTAGAAACATAAACTAATTTCCTTTTAATGGAAGGTACATAAAGATAATCTCTCAACATTAAAACTTGATCTCTACCAAAATTGAGAGTGACATCTCCTACTGCAACTGTTGTTACCTTTGTATTATTACCCATATGCAGGTAAATCTCCTCATCACTAAGTTGTCGGGTTTCCTAGAACCCTTGCAAAAAATTACAAACATGATTAGTGGCTCTCGTATTTACACAGTAGGTACCGGTGGATAACACCGCTGAACATATTTTCATAATATGTGAACAAAAATTACCCTTGTTATTCTACTTACTGAGAAATACTAGACATAACTTTTTCACGTGTCGTGTCTAGTTACAGTGAAAACATCTACCTTTTGACTTTTTCACACAAGTATGTGGCCCACTAACTACCCTGAAAACTGTGTCTCTTTGTTTATTAACCTTTTTCTTCTTCATGTCTTTTAGCCCCAAGGAAGAACCTTTTTTAGAAACAAATACTATAACACCCTTCTCCTGGAAGGCACTAAACCTGTATAGAGGGATGTGACCCCGCTGCAAACCGGCGGTTAAAGAACGGGACAAGAGATAAGGATATTAAGAAACCAAATAAGAACTTCTAAGCAACCATAACACTTACTGTCAAAAGGGAAAAACATGAGTCACTAGGGATTCGCCATCCCATGGCATACATTACTTCTAAAAGATCAAAACCTTCAGATCTTATACATGAAGCTTTGCCAACACTAAAACTAAACAAAAGAAAAACTGGCCAAAACGATTCTCAATACCAGATCCAAAACTACTCAACGACGCCTATGGTTGACCAACTCCTAGTCGTTCCTA
>JAOTRH010455053.1:0-29708 GCA_034768845.1 Heliamphora exappendiculata | reverse complement strand
AACATCGAAGTCTACATAGACGACATGGTGGTCAAGACCGAGTAGGACCACAACCACCTGACTGACTTGAGCATCATCTTTGAGGTATTAAAGGCTTATAAGCTGAGGCTTAACACATCGAAGTGTGATTTTAGGCTACAGTCAGGAAAATTCTTGGGGCACTTAATAAGCAAGCAAGGGATCGAAGCTAACCCCGACCAGATAGCAACAATACAGAATATCCAACCTCCAAAGACAGTGAGGGAGATACAACGGCTCATGGGGATGGAAGCAACTTTGAATAGATTCACCAGCCGATCATCAGATAAGTGCCATCTTTTCTTTCAGTTGTTGAAAAGGGGTAAAAATTCTGTCTAGGGGGAGGAGTGTGCTCAAGTTCTCCAAAAATTAAAGGAGTACTTGAGCACGGCTCCTCTTCTATCGAAGCCCTTTTTCGGGAAAGATCTATATATGTATCTTGCAGTATCAAAACATTTAGCTAGTGTCGTCCTGGTCATGCTGGACATAGCCGAGTAGCTCCTAATCTACTACGTCAGCCACACCATCTTCGACATCGAGACCAGATACTTTCCCTTAGAAAAGCTGGCACTGGCGCTGATCATGGGATCCCGAAAGTTGGCACGTTACTTTCAAGTGCACAAAATCATGGTCTTGACTGCACACTCACTTAAAGTTTTGCTGCGCAGAGCTGACTTCTCGGGGAGAATTGCCAAGTGGGGAGTTGAGCTCAAGGAGTATGACATAGAGTTCAGACCAAGAACAGCAATCAAGGGGCAGGTCCTTGAAAACTTTATAGCAGAGTTCTTCAGGCTGAGCTCTCTAATCCGCTCAGACCCAACCACGCTCGAGTCCGAGCTGGGGGGAAGGATGACTACGTGGGAGATGGAGAAGAAAATGGGGAATCCAATGCTAAGGCAACAATGCAAAAAATGGAGGTTGTACATTGATGGCGCTTCAAACCAAAAAGGCTCTGGAGTATGGGTGGTTCTCATCTCTCTAGAAGGATTCGTGATAAAATAGTCCATCAGATTAGGATTCTTAGCCTCCAATAACGAAGCCGAATATGAAGCGTTGCTTGCCGGGCTTAGGAGTGCCGAGCTCTTGGGCATCAGAAAGTAGGAAGTTTTTTGCGATTCCCAGCTAATGGTAAATCAAGTAACTAGACAGTATAATGCAAGGGATGACAAGATTGCTGCCTACCATTCCATAGCACTCGAACAGGTCAAGGGGTTTGAGGAAGTACAAGTCGAGCAGATCAGCAGAAAAGGGAATTCTCATGCCGAAGCCCTGGAAGCCCTAGCCTCGGCAATCGAGCTTGGACTAAAAAGGACAGTAGAGGTACAGAAACAAGAGAGCTTGAGCATTGAGATGACTGCTCGATAGATTTATTCCAATGAAGACAACCGGGATCCGAGCTAGATGCACCCTATTATCAAATTTCTTGACGATGGTCAACTTCCAGAGGACAAGAAGGAGGCACACAAGATCAGGCATAAGGCCGCACGATTTTTGTTATCTCCTAAAGGACTGCTATACAAAAGATCTTACTTAGGACCCTATCTATTGTGTGTGCACTCAAACAAAGTCTAGGAATTCCTGTTCGAACTTCATGAAGGAATATGTGGGGGTCACATAGGGGCAGATCTATGGCTCACGAAGCTATTAGCCAGGGCTATTGGTGGCCCAATATGTAGAAAATTACCCAAGTATATTCAAAGAAGTGCGAGAAGTGTCAGAAGTTTTCACCCTTACACAGGTAACTCGCCAAAAATCTTTAGTCTGATCACCACCCCATGGCCCTTTGCACAATGGGAACTGGATATTGTTGGGCTATTATATAGGGCACCTAACAATAAAAAGATCCTAATAGTAGCAACATATTATTTCTCCAAGTGGGTTGAGGCTAAGTCCTTAGCTAGTATTAGAGATATGGACGTGAAGAAATTTGTATGGAATAATATCATCACCAGGTTTAGTATTCCGCGTGCCATAGTTGTAAGCAATGGGAAGCAGTTCAACAGCAACTTGTTCAAGACCTTCTACTCGAGCTTGGGAATAAAGAATTACTTCTCAACACCTTCCTTCCCTCAGAGCAATGGGTGGACGAGCTCCCTTCAGTGTTATGGGCCTACTGAACAACTCCAAGTAGTTCAACAGGGGAGACGCTGTTTGCCATGGCCTATGGCTTGGAAGCAGTAATCCCTTTGGAAGTCAGGCTACCCACCATTAGAACTGAAGCTTTTGAGTCCGGGAGTAACAGCCACAGTATTGCTCGGGACTTAGACTTAGCCGAGGAGAGGAGGGAGCAGGCTCTGGTCAAGCTAGCGGCGAAATTTGTATGGAATAATATCATCACCAGGTTTGGTATTCCATGTGCCATAGTTATAAGCAATGAGAAGCAGTTCGATAGCGACTTGTTCAAGACCTTCTGCTCGAGCTTGGGAATAAAGACTTACTTCTCAACATCTTCCTTCCCTCAGAGCAATTGGTAGACGAGCTCCCTTCAGTGTTATGGACCTACCGAACAACTCCAAGAAGTTTAACAGGGGAGATGCCATTTGCCATGGCCTATGGCTTGGAAGCAATAATCCCTCTGGAAGTTGGGCTACCCACCATTAGAACTGAAGCCTTTGAGTCCGAGAGTAACAGCCTCAGTATTGCTCGGGACTTAGACTTAGCTGAGGAGATGAGGGAGTAGGCTCTGGTCAAGCTAGCAGCCTACCACCAACAACTTGCGAAGTTTTATAACATACGAGTTAACCATAGGAACTTTCAGGTCGGCGAACTGGGAAGGCCCGTACAGAGTCACGTCAATTGTAGGCTCGGGAGTATATAGACTTGAAGATTTGGAAGGAATGCAAATCCCAAGGCCTTGGAATGCACAGAATTTAAGAAAGTTTTATCATTAAAGCTCCAATTGTAAATTTGTTCTCTGGATGATGAATGAAGAGATTTTTTTTCAAAAATTTTTGTGTGCAATCTTAAGATATCTCAAAAAAGTCCTGGCTTAGCTAGGCAGTGAGATTCCTAGATGACTTTGGGTCATGCCTGGGCAGAAAAAGTCCTAGATGATTTTGGGTCATGCTTGGGCAAGAAAGTCCTAGCTTGGCTAGGCAGTAAAAGTCCCAAATGACTTCGGGTCATGCTTGGGCAGAAAAAGTCCAAGATGATTTCGGGTCATGCTTAGGTAAGAAAGTCCTGGCTCGACTTGGTAGTAAAAGTCCCAGATGACTTCGGGTCGTGCCTGGGTAAAAAAAGTTCGAGATGCCTTCGGGTCCCAGGCTGGGTCATGCCTGGGCATGAAAGTCCTAGCTCTGCTAGGTAGCAAAAGTCCTAGATGACTTCGAGTCATGCCAGGGCAAAAAAGTCCCAGATGACTTCGGGTCATGCCTGGGTAAGAAGTCCTAGCTCAGCTAGGTAGCAAAAGTCCCAGTTCAACCGGCTAGCACGGCTAGGCACAAGCCTGGGCCAGAAAGCCACAGTTCAACCGAGCAGCAAATCCTAAGCCGACCTCAGGTTACTTTGTAATTTTATAAATTTTACATCTCATCTAATGCGGATAAGTGTGTCGGCTGGCACCGAAGACCAAATTCTGGGCAAGTAGCCTCGCTTAGCCAAGTGTGTCGTTTAGCTCAGCTGGTAACAAAAACCCATTTATGGGCACAAGTCACCTAGCTTGGCTAATCATGTCACCTAGCTCGGCTAGTTATGTTGCCAAGCTCGGCTACGCGGCTGACCTATATATGGGTGCATGCGAACTAGCTCGGCTAGAAGACGTTCAAGCTCGGTTAAACAAATGGAGGGGTGATCTTAAAAATGTAATAAGAGTGAACAAACCATGCGTAATAAGCAAGAGAGAAACAAGAACAACAATTGCAAGAAATTGATCAAAAATACTTCACTTCATTGATATAAATTGGTTTGTATAGAGCAAGGCATGCCGACCTCACATATCAAACGAGGCCGTGCAATGCTAACTTGAAGGAAAATAAAGAAATTTGCAAACAAAAAGAGGAGAGCCAAGCTCTAGGCCACCAGGGCGGGGTTCGCCTAATTTTGCTTGCCTTGTGCAGGGGCCACATGTTCCTCCGTAGCTGCTTGCTCCTCCTATCCATGAACGGGAGCCTCCTCGAGTGGCGGGCCTTCATCCTCCCGGGTTAGGTCTACTGTGGTGTTGACACTCGAGGCCCCAGGCTCTGGCCACAATAGATCAAGCTCCTCAAATTCACTCTTATGTTTAGTCTGTCCAGCTGGAGGAGGAGGAGGGACTTCCAAGTCCTGAGCTGGAGGGGGTGGGGGACTGATCTAAACTGTTGAGACGGGGACAACCTCGAGCATAGGATTAGGAGGAATGGCCAACCCGATCAGGTGAGCCAGCTGGTCTAGGAATGGAATGGTTGGATGGATCAAGGGGAAGTTCTTGCAAAGCTCAGAGTCAGGCCTGAAGCATTGATGGTAGAGTCTCACTCCATCTTGAATAGGGGGTTCTGCATGCTCATCACCTGAGCTTCGTAGACGTCCCCTGCTCTATCGTATCCCTCATCAAATCTCTCTTTATATGATCGGGCATTGGCGACCTTGAGCTCAACATTCTCCTGTTCAAGGGTTGCTTTTGCCCTGGAGGACTCGTCCAGTCTTTTGATTACTGAGGCGAGGTTGGCCTCCTGTTCCTTAACCGAGTCTAGAGCATTGCTAGCTTGGATCTCGGCTTCATCATTAGCAGCGCAGGCTTCACTTAGCTATGCTTAGAGAACTTTGACGTCCTCCTTGAGCTTCAGAATCTCAAGAGAAGGTCGTGATTCTCCTGCAGTTGGCTGCACCGATAGGAAGCTTTCATGCCCATTTGAAGGCCCTGCTCGGCAAAGGAGATAAGTTACAAAAGGGAATATGAAATGAAGACGAATGAACAAACATTATAAATGTACAATAAATGACAGGAAGAGCTCAGTTCAGGATTAAATCCTTACCACAATAAGGTGCTGGGCAGCCTACTTATTCAACACGACGTTAGGAAGGGCCGTAGAGGAACCCTTATCTTTGGGAAGCCAGAGGTTTTTCTCCAAAGCCCATGCCACGTGGTAGCTCTCCTGCACGGAGTCTCGAGTAGTGAGAGGGTTACCACAGTGAGCAGGGGAAAAAGTGAGTGGTACCTCGGAGGGCAGCCTAGAGCCCTTAGTCTGGCTCGGCGCGAGTGGGGTGACTGGCTCGATCCGGCACCTAACCTCCCACTCAGCGATCTTTGACGTTGATGCCCTTTTTCTAGAAGCAAGAGGGGCAGAGGGGCAGAGGAGCTAGAGCCCAGGGTGCATCCGGTGTAGTTGTGGTCGGCCTCGAGGGTTAGACGGAGGGGGTCCCCACTGCTCAAGCACTGGTGGTCAACCCCGGGACGCTCCCAAGAAGATCAAATAAGTTCCTCTGTGACATTTCGATCACTTCAAGAACAGTACGACTGGTCAAGCATAAGGACGGCCTGCTGCATACAACCCTGGATGTGGAGGCCTCCGTGCTCTGGCCTCCCTTAGCTACAGCCCCCTCAATAGGAACCAGACGATGCCCAAGCTCCTCAGGTCGAATAGGCATCCCGTTGAGGAGCCTCTTGAAGGAGCGAACGCTTTTGTCCCAGCCCAGCACACACCGTAGGTGTTCGAGGTTGTTTCGACCATCTCTGTGGTCCTTTTTATCCCTGATGGAAGAGGTGTTTGAGTAGGCACCTAAAAGGTTCAAAGCATTAGATCTTGGGTTACATAAGAAAATAAAAAATAAGACAAGAATGCAAAGGGGAGGAGCTCGGCTACGTAGGGTTCTAGCTCTTATGAGGCAAAGCCGAACACATAGATCTTAGACTCTAGGGCCGAGCAGGCAGTTTCTCCCTACCACTATGAAATCATCCAGATCAACCTTGTGCGAGTTTTTAAGCTCAAGCACAATATTCCAGTTATCCTTGGCCTTGAGGTAATACCAGTTCTCACCCTTGGACGTCTTGGAGATGGAGTAGCAATATTGAATCTCCCAGACCCCAAGATCGATACCCATGTACCGGTTTAATAAAGCTACTCCCATCAATATTGAAAAAACATTAGGGGTGAGCTGTGCTGGGCATAGTTGATAAAAGGCCAGAGCCTCCCTCACAATGCTCGAGAGGGGAAACTCCAGCCTGGACTCCAGAAGAGCCACAAGGCGAAAATGGTTGCCTCGATCTCTTTAGTAGTCCAGGTCTCTTTATCGGTGGCCTGGCAAATTGAAACGTCAGTAAGGATTGACCTAGCTCGATGGAGCTCAGCCAAAGCCTCCAGCGTGTCAATATAACGAGCTAGAAACCCCATTCTTAAAAAAAATGAAAAAAGAAGAGAGGTAGTCATGTTACATACATATGAAAAAATATAGGTGTTTTTCCAACAACATCACCACTACTGTGGGTGGCAGCGATGGCTCCAGGGCATTTGGGGCATAAGCCTAGGAACCTAGCCTCCACCGTGGCGACGGTAGCCACGGTTCCACAGTGTTTTTTGCATAAAGGAGGTGGAAAGCCACCGGCAATCGTGATGATGAAGCGGCGACGATGTCTAAATAATGAACATTAATAAATGGGAAATAGGACGCTACCTGAACGAAGTAATCCTTTGACAACTTCATGGTAGCCTGGATTGCAGCATTTGTAGTTGCCGGAGTTGCAGAAGACGGTCGCCGAAATTCGCCTAAGCCTCAAGGAGTGGAGAGGGTTCGTAAAAGGAGATGGGGTTGTTGCCCTTCCCCCTTTTATTGCTTTCCTCGTATTTTCAAATGAAGCGCCAAAGGGCGCCAGTTATGGTGCTTGCACCCACGCACGCCATATGCAATTAATACGCATTAAGTACAAGTGGTGCTCACTGCTCGAGCAGCAGTATCTGAGCATGACAGGAAGGGATGTTCTATCAGGTTTTTGTTTAGATAGCTAACCGTAGATATTCTCCATCTGATTAACATGGCTGGACAAACGTCTCGGTCTAGTTGGCAAAGTCGAGCAAACTACTACAATGAAACCCAATGATTGACATTTATTGAAAACGACAGCCAATAGTCCTATAACGTTCCTTTACCCAAGGTACAGCTCACGTTATACGCATTTAATGCACACATTAAATGTGTTGGAGAGCCGATAAGGGATAGCCACGTGGCAGAGAAGGCGGTTGGCGTACAATTGGGCTAAATGGGAATACATTAGCAAAACTTACTCAACAAGCCTCTCGATCAAAAGGTAAAATGATGCACTAAGAAAAATCATCTCATCACCTTCCAGTAGCTTGGGAAACTAAGCAACAGTAAGATGAAGGGGCAATTGAGGAAGGATAAGTTCTGATCAGGGCCACATGATCGGCATTGTGGGATTTCGTACAACACAATAGCCATCAGCCCACGATAGTGTATCTTGGCATACCCTCCCAGCTCTGGGGAGGGCCAAGCATACATGAATGAGGATCCTGAGCTTTTAAGATCTCAGGATAGGTGAAGCCGAGGAGCAATTGTCGTCCTGGGTATCGCGGCCATAGTCCTGGGATCAGGAGGGATTGGGCTGTTACCCCCGAGGAGAAGTGCTCAGCACCAGAGGAGAGGTGCTCAGCCTCCACGTTTGATCAGGTCATGTCAAACAACCCCTGAAGCCGAGCTCAAGGGTTGATACTTGAGATTAGTGCCCCATGATACGCATATTAGAAGGATACGATCGTGATAGGAGATCAATAGTAATTAAACCAACTCTGGGGCTAGGGTGTCAGAGAGGGTTAACTTAGCCTATACTAGGTCTGAGTAATGATGGACAGCTTGATATGACAAAAGAAACTTGCAGAAAGATGTAATGATAGCACTAATAAGTCACCATCAAATGGACAGCTATGCATTGATCAGAGAGAGGGAGTACAACCTGACCTACTCGGGTCTGGTCGAACTCCAAAAGTGGGTCAAGTATATTTCTTCCTATAAATGGCCAACACTCTCAATGGCCATAGTATGCTCTCTTTTTACTAGAGGAAACTTTACCAAATTACTATCTCAAGTTCTTCTCTCTCTCTCTCTCTAAAAACCCTTGCTTAACTTGATAGTCGGAGGGTCCACCGGTAAAAAGCTACCGGCGGGCATCTCACCCATTTCTTGTGCAGGCACACGTGGCATCCACATCTAACTGTTCATCCATCTTGGATGGGAATAGTAGATCTCAAGCATTATCCTCTACAGAAATTATCTCAAAACTCTCAAGAAGGAAATAATAACTGATTTCCATATTCATGTTTTTATGCCCTTTCTCTTGAGAAGTGACTTCTCTCTCTCTCTCTCTCTCTCTCTCTCTCTCTCGTTCTTCACAGTGCTTTGACTATCGTCCCTTGAGAATTGGTTCGTACGCCTTTCTTATTTGTAATGCTTTAAAAACAATATTTGAGATTTTTTTTATTATAATACTCTTTTTTGGTAATTTAAAGAGTGTTAATTTTTATAATATACATCTTGAAGTGATTTTTGTTATTGTAACTTTTATTTTTGTGGTTCGAATAATGTTAATTTTTATTGAAGGCGGGCAAATTGAATTCGCTCGGATTCAACAGGTCCTGACCTAGGCTAATGGGCCTTGACCTGGATAAGTAGGACTAATGCTAAGAGTTTGGCCCTTGAGGCCATGCCCTTTGTAATAAAGCCGAGCTAGAGGCGATCGAGCAACGATTCGGTCGCTAGATGTGATCGAAACGACGAATAGAGGGCACTAAATGATATTCAACAGGAACAGTACGACCATTAAATGAGATGTGACAAACTCCGTATAACATTTTATGAGATTTGACCAAAGGTTTGTCTTCATCGACTACGCCTTGAATGAGGCAAATAGTTCTATGTGAGGAGCTCGGCCCTAGGTATGGGCCGAGGCAATAGCATTTATGACGATAAGACCGAATTAGATTTGCCAACCCTGCGAGCGCTGTTTGTGTGCCCCGAGGTGGTAGAGCCATATTGCAGGAAGGCGTGATTTACATGGAGGTTATCATGAGAATTGAGGGGGTAGGGCAATTCCTATCATCTATAAAAGTGAGAGATTTAGAGAACAAAATGTATGCACAACTTAATTCTAAAAGCCAAAATCCTATCAAATTACTTTCCTTCTAGTTTTCTCCTCTTAAACACCCTTTGGCTTCATCATTGGAGTGGTTTTCAGTGAGTTGCTGCCGGCTAGCTCACGTTTGTTCACTGTGTAGGTTCTTAAACCATTGGTGGACTTGATCAGGTTGGATTTAATCCATCAAATAAATATAATTTACGGGGCACCCCAGTACAGTTGATGCTATTTGTGGGAATCCAGTTAACAGATTCAAAATTTCCAATGGCGACACCTTCAAAGGTGACCACTATTCTTGACGAATATGCCTCACCAGGCTCTATGGAAAGGCAAAAAGCACAAAGAAGAGAGGAGAAGAGGCCTGCTCGCGAAGCAGCGAGGACCCTCGAATATGACCTTACTAAGGAATCGGCACTCCATGCAATGGGGTAAGAAATTTTGAGGCTCTGCCCCACCCTAAATGATTAGGGTCAAGACCCAAAGGCCTAAGTAGGGAGTTCGCACACTGGGGAGCCAATGCCCCTAGGCTAAGGTGAGAAAAAAGGGTCTAGAAATCAACCCGGAGTTGGGACAGATGTTAGAGTTGGTATACTGAAAATTATATTTTTAGTATTTAATTTTATTTTAATAAAATTAATTTTTCATTTTATGAGAGTCTTTATGAGCAATGTATGTGTATCATTTCTTTAATGTTATGCATGGATATCTAATATTCTATATAACATTTAATCTGGTGTGTAGAGTACAGCTTACACAGAGAAGATTAGATTTTAGGTTCTTGCAGATTATAAGTTTTATATTCACAGTTTAGATGAAAATGAACAAACCATCGGTACGATAGTAGTACAGAGTTTTAGTAGGCTTGTCTTACTTATGGGGAACAGATAATAGCATCATCTATTATTCTGACTCTCACACTTTGTGTGTATTGAATGGGACATTTGGGGTAATGAATTTTATACTGACTATATAAACTAATTCACACCCCAAATTTATTATGAATAGTACTTATCCTCTTAATCCTGAAATAATTATTGATTTGTGTATATTTAATATTCGTTGTTTTGATTCATTAGAGAGTGCAATCATATATGGGTCTATATTCTCGGTGAGTTGGATAACGGTATTATTTATATGAAAAATATTAATTATTGATGGAATCCATGTCTCGAAAGATCGGGACTGACAATACCACCTTAAGGAAGCTTATAAGTTTTGACTGGGTCAAACTCTGCAGGTGGATTTGATTATTCGGCGGTCAAATAAGTTAAGCAGAAGCGCTTAAAGAATATCAAGATGCCAATTAAATTAAATTTTCAGTAATTAAATTTTATTAACGAGTATTAGAAATCTTAATGTGGGGACGATGGTAAGTATTTAATAATAGGAGCTCAATGAAAGATAGTCTTGAGATTATGAATCAGAGTGCAATTATAGTTCTTTAGTGGTATGAACTGTAATTTAGTGTTTTATCAAAATTGCAAAAATCGCTGCTGGTTTTTTATAATTGCAGATACCGCTATGAAGTTTGCTTAATTGCAGAAATCGCTGATACACGTCTATATTCCACTAGAAGTTCTACATATAATTACCCCCCTGGTTCCTTCTGTAGCCCTATAAATATGCGTGTAGGCTGAACCAGTTTCATAACTTGTCTTCTATGACTAAAGTTGTCCAAGTTCTACTGGTACGAGTTCTCGGAGGATCGTAACCCGCACTATGTTCAGAAATCGTATAAGGGAATATAGTAGAAGATTTGACACGAGCTTTAACTTAAATTCAAATCATAGTTGAAGATTCAACCAGTAAAAAAGTATTCTTCTAAATTAACTTCGGATGCACGGGTTTTATTTTGATCGTTCGTCATCAAAAGTTTCATCTGGAACCCATTTTGGTGTTTGCCCATCCAGTTAATTTTTTTAAACAATCGTTTGCAAAAATAAAGATCTTGACAGTCTTGCCTCCAATAATTGGTATCAGAGCCGTTTGTTTTTTTTCGATTATCGAGGCTAAGTAATTTTAAGAACTGTTGCTAACTTTGTTTTGCAGGTGTTCTAATCCTGATTTTATTATCGTTATTTATTTTTCATGTTTGATTAAATGGTGTGAATGATAATTATTTTTTTAATCACGGGGGTTGGCCGTGATAGATCGAATGTGAGCCTTCGGGACGTAGGATCGATGTAGTCGCTAGTTTCTATTTTTAAAATATATATTTAAATTATTTAAGAACAAGTTGAACATTTTTAAGAACACGAAGAACGAAGGCGCCACCAACGGTGGTTTGGGTTTTTAGGGGTCACAAATCGCGGTAAGTTTTTAATGATTTTAAATGATTTTTTGGTGAGTTTTTATGCAGTATTTATGAATAAAAAATAGTATAAAAATAAGTCAAAAACAGTGAGGAAAAATCACCAAAACAACCTAGTTCTTGCGGCTTTGCCGGCGACGGTATGGCAATGGTTTTTATGACTTTTTGGGCCTGTTATGGGATTATTTTTTGGGCAATTTTTTAAACAAAAATAGCAGTAAAACATACATTCAAATATTATAAAAAATTAAAAAAATAAATGGGCCAAAATCACAACCCAAACAGACAGCAAACAGACAGCAAACAGCAGTGGCTTCTAGGCAATTTTTTGACCTTTTTTTGGGATGTTTTCAAGCATGACAAAATTATACTACTTTTCAAAAGCTTTCTAATGATATAAAGTACATCAAAAAGGGAGTTCGAGAAGAGGTCGAAAAAGTCTCATGATGTTGGTTGTTCCAGGCGACGGTGCATAGGAGTGGCGGCCATCTGTTCCAAGCAGTTTCTAGCATTTTTTGAGCAATTTTTTCATAAAAAATAGTCCTTTTCAAAAATTTTCTTTCGATATAAAGTATGTCAAAAATGGAGTTCGGGAAGAGGTTGAAAAAACCTTGGGAAGTTGGTGGCGCAGTGTGCTGTTGGGGCTAGCAGCGATTTTTGTTGTTCGGGCTATTTTTTGGCCATTTTTTAGGCTGTTTTCTAGCAGATTTTTTGACAACAAAATTTTATATTTTGGGAGTTTTTCAACGATATAAAGTTCATCGAAAACGAAGTTCAGATGAGGTGGTAGGAGCTGCCTAAAGGCAATGGCTAGGTGGCGCCGGCGGTGGCTGGTGGTGGTCCGGCGGCTTCTCTCTCTCGGGGCTCTTTTGTGTTGATTTTCTGATATATATACAAGATTGATATGATATATCAGTATATATTAGATAGTATTAAAAAAAGCCTGATGCAATCAGTAGGATATAGGAATCAGAAATAAAAAAGGGATTATTACAGCTTATCCTCTTTGGAAGACTAAAACGCTTTAGCATTTCTTTTGGATCATAAAACTGATATATGGGTATCGTGTTTATATATATATATATATGAATTGCATGGATGATTTCATATCTGTTTTATTTATCATATTAATTTAATTAATTTAGAAATTCAGTTTTAATTAAAATATTTTGTAATAGAAAATAAAATTAAGTTTTTTAATTAATTAATTTTAATTATTTTGAAAATTTTGAAAAATTTTATTTTTTACAAAATATCACGTTTAAGATTATTTTTTTATAAAATTGGATATCTTGGAAAAATGTGAGAATTAATTTTGAAATTTGAATTAATTAAATGAAAAAATATTTAATCGAAATAAATTATTATTTTTAAAAAAATGTGGAACAAAAAATAAAATAAATAAATAACTTTATTCACTACTTTAGCTGAAAAGCTGAAAAAAAAACTATGCATTTATTAAATTTTATTTGTTACGCATTTAAACACGAAAAGATGGTTTGATAAATCAGAATCTTTGGAATCGTGCACACAGAAAGATGTTTGATTCTTTCAGATCGTGTGGTTTTTAAAATTAATAAATTTATTTTAATTAAACGAATTTTTGTAACCCTCAAAAATATTTTACAAATTTAAGTGAGAGAGAGAATTTATTCACCAATAAATCCTGCGATCTATATCACCAGTTTGTAAGCGATGCAATTAAACCATGCGTGTTAGCAATAAGCCATTCCTCCCCAACGGACAGATTAATTGCTGTATCGCCAGTACAAATCTACTTTTGAGATAATTCTGGATAATTGTTAGTGCCGATCACTTCTCCGTCTGAAAGGTTCATTGCGAAGCGATTGATTTGGGATTAGGTAATATCTAACACTTACCTATATATAATAGTATTCTCTTTATATGAGTCACTACTATTATATACTAGACCAAAATTATACCAACTATTTAATTTTATTTGGCATAGTCAGTTGCCTAGATAGTAAAATGAAAAAGAATTGGCCTGTTTGGTCTTTTGAAGGATAGTAGACGTCCTTCCATTGAGGCATGCTATTCTCAGGTTACTAGACTGCTGGCGAATTAATTTTAAAATAGTAGAGAGAACCAAATTAAAATGAATTTAAAGTATTGCTCGTCATAATTAACGACTTTATTTTTAGTTTTGTGATTCTCAAGATTAAAATGGCTTTCAACTTACTCGCTTTAATACTTAATGAAAGCAAACTAACGGAACCAAATTTTGTTGACTGAAAAAGTAACTTGGATATGGCTTTAACTACCAATGGTATTCCTTTACTACCAAGAAATGTGTTTGTTTCTAAAAAAGTTCTTCCTCTTAGTCAAAAGGCATGAAAAAAAAGGTTCAGAAATAGGGAGACACAATTTTCAATGTAGTTAGTGGGACATGGACTGGTGTGAAAAAGTTAAAAGGAGGATGTTTTCACCGCAACCAGACACGAAACTGAAAAAAGTTATGTCCAGTATTTCTCAAAAGGCAGAACAAATAGGGTAATTTCTGTTCAGTAGTTATGGAAACATGTTTAGCAGTGTTATCTATCGGAACCTGGTGTGTACATACGGGAGCCACTAATCATGTCTCCAATTCATTACAGGGATTCTAGAAAACCTGACTACTTAGTGATAAAATTTACCTGCATATGGACAATAACACAAAGGTAACAGCAGTTGCAGTAGGAGATGTCACTTTCAATTTTGGTAGAGATCATATTTTTAATATTAAGAGATTGTCTTTATGTACCTTCCATTAGAAAGAACTTAGTTTTTATTTCTAAATTGGTTAATGATAGATATTTAGTTCATCTTAATAACTCTGTGGTTATTAAGGATAATAAATGAGCTATCTATTCTAGTACATTAGTGGATGATCTTTATGTTATTACTCCTATCTCTCCTACACTGCAACTAACTGAATTGAATAACACATTTAATTTACCATATAAGAGAAAGTTTCATTTCTTTAATGAACTAAACGTTTCTTCGGCACTTACGCTTGAGTCATATTAATCTAAAAATGATAAAAAGACTATTAGAAGATGGAGCTTTAAGTTCATTAGAAGTGGAGGCACTTCTAATTTGTTAATCTTGCTTAGAGGGTAAGATGAACAAGAGGCCCTTTTCGGCCAAAGGCTATAGAGCTATAGAACCGTTGGAGCTGGTTCATTCTAATGTGTGTGGTCCTATGACAATCTAAGCTAGAGGTGACTTTGAAAACTTTATCAGTTTCATTGATTACAACTCAAGGTATGGATACATTTACCTAATGCACCGTAAGTCTAAATGCATTGAGAAATTCAAAAAATTCAAAGCGGAAGCGGAGAAGCATCTGGGTAAAAGTATCAAATCACTATGATTCGATCGTGGTGGAGAATACCTCTTTGGAGAGTTTAGGGAGTACTTGTCATCAGAGGGGATTATATCCCAGTTGACTGCACCTAACACTCCGCAACATAATGGTGTAGCAGAAAGAATGACTAGGACTCTTATGGAGATAGTAAGGTCCATGATGAGTTATTTAGGTTTACCCGATTTGTTTTAGGGACTCACTATAGAGACAGCGACTTATATTCTGAACTTAGTACCTTCTAAGTCAGTACCTTCTACTCCCACAGAATTGTAGGCCGGGTGTTAGCCTAGTTTGAAACACATTCGGATTTGGGTGTGTCCAACACATGTGCAGAAAGGGGACGCGGATAAGTTAGAATCGATGACAGAAGTTTATTTCTTTGTGGGGTATCCCAAGGGAACGAAGGGTCGTCTATTTTATAATCCTAAGGATAAGAAGGTCATTGTTAGCATCAATTTCCGATTCTTTGAAGAGGATTATATTATGGATCAAAGGCCCAAAAGCAACATTTCTCTAAAAGAACTAGAGAAAATACTAGAGAACGGAAGAACAAGTCACTGATATTCCATTACCTCATCATAGTGGGAGGATTATCGAGATAAGTGCAAATCAAGAACAGAGTGCTAATGCACAGGGTTCTGATTCTGCATTGCCTGTTACTACTAGTACACAGACACAAGTAGTGCCTCGTCGTAGTGGGAGGCTTGTTCCTCACCTGATCGGCATATGTTCTTGGGAGAGTCTTTTGACAAGATCTCGGCAGAATTAGATACCGAGCCCTATAACTATAATGAAGTACTTTAAGATAAAGATGCAAATTTACAAGAGGAAGAGAGGAGCATACACGAATGTTGAAACCTTCAAAGTTAGTCTTGTTGCTAAAAGGTTCACTCAGAAAGAAGGGATCGATTATGAGAAAATCTTTTTACCTGTAGCCATACTTAAGTCTATCTGGATTCTCTTATCTATTATCGCTCATTTTGATTACAAAATCTGGTAAATGGATATCAAGACAGCTTTTCTTAACGAAAGTCTTGATATGTGTATCTATATGATGTAACTAGACAGATTCATTACAAAGGGCCAGGAACACATGTTGTGCTAACTTAAGAGATCCATTTATGGACTTAAGCAAGCATCGAGGTATTGTAACACTCAGTTTGATCAAGCCATTAAATCTTATAGTTTTGATCAGAGTCCAAATGTGCCCCGTGTGCACAAGAAGCGTGACAGAAGCGTGGTGATCTTTATAATACTTTATATAGATGATATATTGCTCATCGAAAACGATGTGGGAGCATTATCTACGATTAAAGTATGGTTATCTCGGCAATTCGTGTAACACCCCAGTACAGACCCTAGTTGTAACAACCCAGTTTATATCGCCCAGTGTAGCGATCCAACCCAAACCCTAGCATTAGCGACGGTTAGTTGACAAAATCTTAGATCACTAAAAGATCAAAAATCTTAACTCGGCCTGAAAACTCTAATTTGATTTGAAAACCCTAAAGAGATCAAATGCTCAGAGGCAAAACTCTAATATACAGAGAAGACTCCTAATACCCTAAATTAAGTAAATAACATGAAATATGAGGTTAAAAATAAACAATTCTCATAATTAGGGTAAAATGGCCATTTTGCCCCTTATATAGCAAAAAGTCTTAAAATTTTAAAATTTGACACATGAACACCCTAAATCATATATTTAAATACAATTAAGTAAAAAAGATAAAATAACATCAAAAAATGACAAAAATGCCCTTAGTGGCCGGCAACATTGGAGTTTGTGCCTAAAAAATGACTTTTTGCAATTTGTAAGCTCAAAAAATGAGAAAAAGTTATATAAATTAAGTATTATTATAATTCAAGACTTTTTATACAAGTAATATACAAAATAATATAATATTATTGACTAACAAAGGAAACCAAATCATTATTAAAGTTTTTACACACTTAAATAAGTCAAAAAATTGCATCTAGTCAAAATAGCTTAAAGTAGCTTAATTGCCTATATTTAAACAATTAATTGTTGTCAATATTTTTATAAACTATAATAATAATAATAACACTAAAATAATTCATTTTAGTAAGTTAGAAGACCAAAAAGATACATCAAATCAATTTGAAAAATACTTTCTTAAACAATTTAGTGACAAAATACCATCAAATAAGCAATTAAACTAAAATTTGAGCACATAAATCAGCCAAACAGTCCCTTAGCTGAATTCCTCTCTTCCCATCTACAAAATTCAGATTTTTAATGCCTCAAGAATAACCCACCTCCCATGCATCCAATTAAAATTTATGAAATTTAAATTAAAGCTTACATATTATCATTAAACCCACCACCTATTTTGCTTATATATATAAAACCAAACACCTCTATTCTCCTGTACCATTCGGCCAAGTGAGGGAGAGAACTAAATCTTGAGTGTTCTTGAGGAGTTTTACAAGTTTGAGAAAAGAAAGAAGAGGAAGAAGAACAAGAAGAAGAAGAAGGAGGATCCAAAAAAGAAAGGTCTTTGGAGACCAAGGTCGCACAAAGCCAAATCCTTAAGCCATTCTCCATTCATTAGGTCCTTAAACATGTAAGTAAATCTCCTAAAATCTTCTGATATTCTCTCATAAAATATCTCTCAATCCATCTCTATAATCAACCCTAACGATAATAAACAAGGAATAACTCAAAAAGGTGTCGTAGGTACGAATAATAGACTGTTTATGTATGATTAAGCTTTGCATGGGCTTGCATGTGTATATTTTTTAGTTTTATAGCTTAAATATGTTCTGGAGTTTTACTTTTCACGAGTTTATGACATGCATGCAAAGAAAACACATTAAAAATGGACACCGCATGAGCTAAGCTATTAAAACCCTAAGTAATCTGATTTTTTGGGCTAACCTACTTTTTGCCACAAACTTTAAAATATCATAAATAATTGTAGAAAAATGATCTAAACATGCGTTTTATGTCCAGACCTAGATATTTGAGTTATATTTAATACAAAATTTGTTTGAAGTAATTTTGTTGGGTAGAACTCCAAATATATACTATTTTTACCAAAGAGTGTCAAAATCTGACTACTATGAGTTGAAGACCTAAAAACTATAAGTTAGAGTGAGAACCTTGCTTGGATCGAAACATAAAAATTGTAGAGGACGTGTTTATCTTACCGTCCACCCAAAATGAGCCAAAAATATAAAGTCTTCATAGGTCAAAACACTTCCCAAAGTCACTGTTGAGATTTAGTGACTGACAGAGCCCTCATTCACACCTTTTTGTGAGACCAAAACCCTAAGTTTTTAATATCCAAATCCAAAAGTGGTAAACATAAAAAATGTAGCTAACATATTAAACTAAATACTGGGCACAAATAAGCCCAAAATACCCTCTGATAAATCCCCAAAGATTTTGAGCACTCTTTATTGAAAACCTGTTCTGCAGACCCTTTTTTATGCTGACTGAATCTACTTTATAAATTGGCCAAAATCACTAACTTTTTCTAAATACCTTGCCTTAGCACAAAATATGGAACATGTAGGGAATACCTTGAACTAAAACCTCACCAAAAAATCAGACCTATATCCCTTGAATTGATGCCCTAAAACCATGGCCAATAGAGGCCTAAATTCTGCAGTTTTCTTTGTAAAGTGCTGAATGGTTCCTACTTAATTAAAATAAATAACCCTTTTTTCCCAGGATTTTATCTTAGTATTAAACATGAAAGTTGTAAGAAATATTTTTATCGAATTGGTATTTAAAAATTAGAAATTAAATCCATGTCTAGGTACTTGAAAATACTGTTATAACTTTGAAATTGGCACTTGAATAATTAGATAAATTTGGCTAAGTGTTTGAGTAGTGTGCCACCTTATGGAACTTGAATATATGGACTTTAAAAGATTTATGTGAATTATTGGTGTATGAAATTAGCAATTTGATGATTAGAAACTATGCCGATAGGTGGGATCCATGTCACATAAATTATAGCTTATGCCTCGTATGCTTGTACTCTATACTTTAGTGAGTTGTATCTTATGCTTTAAAGATCTGTACATTACGCTATGTTGATTTGCGCATTATGCCATGTTTAGTTTTATACCATGCTATTGTTAAGTTGTACTTCAAGATACAAGTTGTTGTATCATAAACATCATTGAATTGCACTTGGGGCATCTTGTGGATTGCATCCTGTACATTGACCTTTGGTTATTTCGTACCTCGGTCTTATTTATGGGAATTTGGTTTCTGTCGCTCCTTGAGTTATGGTTATATTATAGAAGTGGTGTTGGCAATGGGCCATGTACGTCCTGAGCCGTGTTACGTCCTAAACCGTATCACGTCCTGAGCTGAATAGCCGCTATATGCCGTTGTGATCAGGAACGCTGATGAACGGGAACCTAACGTACGGGAATGTAGTGGTACCATTCGGGTTATTATATTGATGTATTGACTTTGGGCCATGTACGTCCTGAGCCATATCACGTCTTGAGCCGAACAGCCGCTATACGCCGCTGTGATCGGGAATGCTAATGTATGGGAACCTAACTTATGGGAATGTAATTGTGCCATTCGGATTATCGTGTTGGGTATGATCAACTTTAGGTCACATACGTCCTGAGCCGCGTTACGTCCTGAGCCGTTTTAAGTTCTGAGCCGTGCCACGTTTTGAGCCGAACGTTCGCTATATGCCATCGTGATCGGGAACGTTGGTGTATGGGAGCCTAACGCACTGGAACCTAATGGTGTCACTCAAAATTCAATTGATTGATTTATAATCAGGTTAGGCAACTACATTGCATTCATCTGCATCACGCACTCTCACAATTGTTCTTACATATGCTTACCCTATTGAAAATGTTAAATTATCTGTCTACTTAGTCACAAAATTGTATTGGATATTATATGATATGTATTATAGGATATTTTGCTATAAGTTTGTTAGACGATTTAGAAAATTTACTTATAGGCTTTGGCTCATGGCATTCGTGCCACAAGTGAGTGTGATGAGTTCTTTCAGAAAGTCGCCCCCCAAAAAGAATACGAAATCAAAGAACGAAGTGAGTGGCAAGACCCAGTGAACCCTGATCGTTATGTAATTTTACCTTTGCTCTTTTTATTCATTTTTCACGAGCGTATTGTAATTTTTGTTAAATTTTCTAGTAAAATTGTAATCGTTATGTACTTATAAACAGTTCAAAACTCTTAATAATGTAATATTTATGATATCTAAAGATGAAGGAATGGCTAACATATCCTCCTTATCTATACTTATGTATGTCCCGACGTGTCCAAAGGACGGGGCGTCATAGTTTGATATGAAGGACTTGGGGAAAGCCAGCCACATCCTTGGGATCAAGCTCGTGCGATATTGAAAATAAAGGATGTTGGGCTTATCACAAACAAAGTATATCGATGATAGCCTTGCTCGTTTTAGCATGCAGGATTTCAAGAAAGGGCTTCTCCCTTTCAGACATGGAATCACTCTATTTAGAGATCAGTGTCCTATGGCACATGATGAGATAGAGAAGATGAAGGATGTTCCTTATGCTTCGGTAGTACGAAGCCTCATGTATGCTATGCTTTGTACTAAACCCAACATCTGCTTTGCTATTGGCATGGTTAGCAGATATCAGTCTAACCTAGGGCAGAAGCATTGGACTACGGTAAAAAAATATAATTAAGTACCTGAAAATGACTAAAGATTATATGTTGGTTTACCAGACAGACAATTTAGTACCTTTGGGGTACACAGACTTAGATTTTCAGTCAGACATAGAGTTTACATCAGGAAACAACCTTACAGATCCTTTGCAAAGAGCTTATTGGCAAAGACTTTTGATAGTCATGTAAAGGGTATGGGAGTCAGATGTATGGTAGCATGGTTTTGAGTATAAGTGAGAGATTGTTAGAGTTAAAATACTAAAAATTATGTTTTTAGTATTTAATTTTATTTTAATAAAATTAATTTTCCATTTTATGATAATCTTTGTGAGCAATTTATATGTATAATTTCTTTAATGTTATGCATGGATATACAATATTCTGTATAGTATTTAATCTGGTGTGTAAAGTACGACTTACACATAAAATATCAAATTTTAGGTTCTTGCAGAATATAAGTTTTATGTTCACAGTTTAGATAGAAATAGACATACCATCGGTAAGACTGTAGCACAGAGTTTTAGTAGGCCTATCTTGGTTATGGGAAACAGATAATAGCGTCGTCTATTGTTCTGACCCTATGTGCTAGTACACTTTGTGTGTATTGAACGGGACATTTGGAATAATTAATTTTATACTGACTATAAAAATTAATTAACACCCCAAGGTTTTAATGAATAGTGCTTATTCTCTTAATCTTGAAATAACTATTAATTTTCATATATTTAATATTTGATGTTTTAATTCATTTGAGGAGGAGATCTTATATAAGCCTATATTCCCGATGAGTTGAATAGCAGTATTATTTATATGGAGAATATTAGTTATTGACGAAATCTACGTCTCGAAAGATCGAAATTGACGATACCCCCTTAAGGAATCTTATAAGTTTTGATCGGACCAAACCCTACAGGTGGATTTGATTATTCAGCGGTCAAATAAGTTATGCAGAAGAGCTTACGGAATATCAAGATGTCGATTAAATTTAATTGTTAGTAATTAAATTTAATTAGTGAGTATCGGGAATCTTAACGTGAGAAAAAATTATAAGCATTTAATAACAGGAGCTCAATGCTTTATGATCTTGAGATTATGGGTCAAAGTGCAATTATAGTTCTTTAGTGGTATGAACTATAATTTAATATTTTATGAAAATTACAGAAATAGATGCTGATTTTTCATTATTACTAATACCGCTATGAGGTTTGCTTAATTGCGAAAACTGCTGATACATATCTGAGTTCCACTAGAAGTCTTATTCATAATTACTCCACAGGTCTCTACTGTAGTCCTATAAATTTGCGGGCAGGCTAAACTAGTTTCATAACTTGTCTTTAAGACTAAAGCTGTTCAGGTTCTACCGGTACGAGTTCTCGGAGGATTATAACCCACGCTATATTCGGAAATCGCATTAGGGAATACAGTAGAATATTTGATAGGAGAATCCACTTGGATTCAAATCGTAGTTAAAGATTCGACCGGTAAAAAGGTATTCTTCTAAATTAATTTCGGATGTACAGGTTTTATTTTTATTGTTCATCATCAAAAGTTTTATCTGGAGGCCGTTTCGGCGTTTTCCCGTCTAGTTAATTTTTTAGATAATAGTTTTAAAAAATAAAAATTTTGGCAGTCTTGCCTCCAATAATTGGTATCATTTTGTTTTTTATTTTCGATCATCGGGGCCGGGTAGTTTAGAAATTGTTGCTAACTTTATTTTGTAGACATTCAAATCTCGATTTTATGATCGTCATTTATTATTATGCTTGATTGAATAGTTTTATGAATGATGATTTTGTTTTAATCACGGGAGTTGACTGTGGTAGATCGAATGTGAGCTTTCGAGACATAGGATTGATGTAATAGCTAATTTTTGTTTTCAAAATATCTGTTTAGATTATTTAAGGGCAGGTTAAAAATATCTAATAACACGAAGAATAGAGGCAGCATCGGCGATGATTTGGGATTTTAACGAGCCACGGATCGCAGTAAGTTTTTTGTGGTTTTAAATGGTTTTTTTTAGAAATTTTTTTTGCGGTATTTATGTATAAAAAATAGTATAAAAAACAAGTCAAATACATTAAGGAAAATTCACCAAAATAGCCCGGTTCTGGGGACTTTTTTCGCGGCAGTTTTCAAGATTTACTAGGCCATTTTTGGGAATATTTTTTTAGATTTAAATATAAAGTAGCAGTAAAACATACTTTAAAAATTGTCTAAAAAATAAAAAGATAAATTGGACCAAAATCGCAACCCAAATAGGTGGCAAACAAGCCAGCAGCGGCGGTGCCCGGTGGCATCTTTTGGGTATATTTTGACACTGTTTTTGAGGCATTCATGGAAGTATCATGTGGATGAATATTCAAGCTATTTTTTCACAAAATCCAGCACCAAAGAAGCACAAGAAAATGCCCAAGCAGGGCAGCAACAGCGGCAGCGGCGCAATGGTACGTTGGCAGTGGTTTTAAGCTAGCTCCTTATGCTTTGGTAGTAGGAAGCCTCATGTATGCTATGCTTTGCACTAGATCCGGCAACTACTTTTCCGTTTACATGATTAGAAGATATCAGTCTAACCCAGGGCAGGAGCATTGGACTGTGGTAAAAAATATAATCAAGCACCTGAAAAGGACTAAGAATTATATGCTAGTTTACCAGGCAGACAGTCTAGTATCTTTAGGGTACATAGACTCAGATTTCCTGTCCGATAAGGATTCCCTATGAGGACCTGGTACGTATTTATTTTATGCTTATATGTTTTCGGTTAAGTGAGGAGACATAATTAATTTTAGACATGGGTGTTATAAAATTCTGTTTATTAACAGTTAACTTACTGGCATGTGAAAGTGTAATTGAGATACAGGATGTTAGATGATAATAATTTGAGGCTAAGTATAGTTTATTAATTTAAATTCATAGAATATGGGTTTAAAAATTTAGTCGTGAATGTGAAATTAAATTACGAAGATAATGAAATTAAATTAGAGTGGAAAATAGGTCATTAAAGTTAAAACTAAAAAGAAGTAAACCAAACAGAACCTAAGATTTCTCCCAAGCATTCTAGAGAATTAGAGAGAGAGAGAGCGAGAGAGAGAGAGAGAGAGAGTTGAGAGAATAAAAATAAAAAGAAGGGCATTTCCACCCCAACCCGTCGACCCTCTCTCTTCTTTTGTTCTTCTACTTTCATTTTCTTTTCCTCATGGAGATTGAGAAAGATTAGTAGTTCTCCTCACTCAAGTTAAAAGAATTAAAGTTATTGGAGGCCACTAAGGAAGGAGCAAAGGCTAGAACAAGTGATTGAAGCATCAAGGAGCAAATTAAGGAGGCTACCGAAACCCTAGGAAGGGAATTGGCGAAATCTCAGGGTGTTAAAGCTATTTGAGGTAGGATTTAGAGTATCTTATATGTTTTGTGTTGAGTTGGGTTGATATTTTTCTTATATGAGTAAAACCCTTTTTGATTTCATGCATAAATGGAAAACTTGATAGGTGTATGGGTTGAGTTAGATTTTTAAAGAAATTAGAGTTTTGGAAAATGGTTAGCTATGAATTTGTGAGTTTATTCTGTAAAAATGGGAGCTTAAATGACCTAAAATTTCATAAATTTGCATCAATTTGGGTTTGAATAGATTTTGGCTTCAAAACCTAAAGAAAATTAATTTTTTGGCGTAGGACCGCTTGATAGACCGATCGATCGGTCTATCCAGCGGTCAAAGGTTGCTCTCGGTATTTTCTGTAGGCTAGACCGCTGGATAGACCGATCGATCGGTCTATCCAACGGTCAAAGGTTGCTCTCAGTATTTTTTGCAGGCCAGACCGCTCGATCGGTCTATCACGCGGTCTGTTTCACTAGTTAAAATTTTGCTTTTCAATTAATGTATCTCTCTCATCTGGACTTCGAATTGGGTCAATTTTATATGCAAATCGAAGCTCCAAAAGTCCTCTTTCCAACTAGGCTACTCTCACACGAAAATTTATTTTATAAAAAAAGTTATGATTAAAATATTGAGGGTATGTCAAAATTTCATAACCATTTTTCACCCATTTTAGCCAAATATTTTAGAAAAACTTATTTTCCTTACTATTAGCCCATTTTACTAAATTTCTAATCCCTTGAGCTAATGGCACACCTATGCATATATCTTGATTGAGTGGGAGGTATGCATTGAACTAATTGGTTGGGTTTTCTTTACAATAAAAGTGGGTTTCAAATTGATATTCATATATATACATGATGAGTGTTACCTTTTAAAATAATGTGATCTTTTTGCTATCAAACTTGTGTTATTGGTACTTGGTAACATGGTAGAAACATTGTGAATATGAGAAATCATATAATGAAAGTTGTGATACATGTGATTTGAAATTTTAATGAAACATTGGGTTTGGAATCAAAATGGTGTATTATGCCAATTAATTGGGAGAGGAACCATTTGTGGGTTGGATTCCTGGGTTTTTAACCAATAATGAACCGTACGGATTGATGTGGATTAAGTTGGCCTAGCGGGTCCGCAGTGAAAGACCGAAAACTTGCACAAGATGGGGACCACATGCCCACGGGTTAGTCCCTGAAATGTGATGTTGTATCGTGGTGAGTTATAGAGCTATCTATTATCCATTGCTTCGCGTAGCCTATTGGGAATTAATAGGGAGGGGTTTCTATAAACTGCACCCAACACCGGTTCATTAGAGGTGATATGGTTTTGTGAAAATCGAAAAAATAAAATAAATAATTTATGGATGAAAAACAAACAGTTGAATGGAGGCGATTTGGTGTGCGTGGGTGTGTGTGTTAAAAAGTAATGATTTGTATAAATGTGCATATTTATTCCGGTTACACCCATCACACCTCACAATTCATGCATTATATATGAGTTAATTTTTATCCTACGAGCTTCAGTTCATGCTTGTATATATCAAACAATTTCAGGTTCCGAAGAGCAGGGTGACACTAAAGCTATGGATGCCTTTGGGAGGGACCAGTAAATGAAGCTACATTGTCTTTTGTGTTTGTTGTACATGAAGTTAAGAAAAGTGATGTAATGAAAAGGATAGTTAATATTGTATGTTACTTTAAACATTTGTGGTAAACTTGGGAAAGTCAATTTGGGACTTTAATCGTTTTGTTAAGCCCGTTTATATTATATACAATATTTCTTATGTCTTGGAGTATTATCTTTGGATATAGTTTATGAATGGCATGTTTTGGGGTTAGTTCACAGACCCGGGTTTGGGTCGTGACATTCCCGTAAGTCTACCTCAGCATATGCGTTTACCTTAGGAGGTGGAGCTATAAGTTGGAGGAGTATCAAACAGTCCTGCATTGCTGATTCCACTATGGAGGCCGAATACCTGGTAGCTTCTAAAGCAGCCAAGGAGACCATTTAACTCAAGAAATTCCTATTGGATATAGATGTGGTACCTTTAGTTCAATCGGCTATTACACTTTATTGTGATAATAGCGGAGCGGTTGCAAACTCGAAGGAGCCAAGGGTCCATAAAAAAAATACATTAAGCGTAAGTATCACCTGATACGAGAAATCGTATAGATGGGTAATGTTGCTGTGACCAATATTACATTAGGAGACAACCTTGCAGATCTTTTATAAAGATCTTACTGGTTAAGACTTTTGATAGTCATGTAGATGGCATGGGAGTCAGATGTATGGCAGCATGATTTTGAGTATAAGTGAGAGACTGTGTGACGCCCTGACCCGTTTTTTTTTTTGGTATTTTTCGACGTGCATTTTGTGTTTATGTGATAGCATGTTTTTATACGCTTTTGATGCATGATCGGGGTTAGATATACATGCGGGGCAGGTTTCCGAGGCCGTAGGGCGTTGCGGTGCGAATTTCAAAAAATTCAAAAAAAAAGATATTTTGAAAGCATATAAATATTTAGAATTAGATGTTTTCAAAACTTCTTTAGTAAGTTTTCTTTTTCTCTCTGCCTTCTCTCTAACTTCTCGGGGGGCCCGGGGCTCAATTTTCAACGATCCAACAGCGGATCCTAGCTATTGGCACCATCCACTACGCGTTCATCTGGACATAATTCTATTCTGGCGAAGCTCAATTTTGCACGTGATTCGAGGCATTGAGTTTTCAACTCATCGAGGTAGGATCCTAGACTCTCATGTCATATAAGGATGCTACATGTAATTGTGTGTGTTTTTAACGATTAGATTGCTGTAGATCTGATTTTATGTTCAAGTTGGGTTTTTGGGTTAAAACTATTTCTTGGCAATTTCAGTGGATAAAATCGGGTGTCAAGAGTTTCTTTTGTGGTCTTGGTGTTAGACCTAGGCGTGTGGATGTCCGATGGTGTCGGATGGAAGTTTGGAGGCTTCAGGTCGAGGTTTAGAGGTTGAAACCTATAGCTCAAAAATGGTTTTTGCCTCAGCCTAGTCGACTGGACAGTGGGGTAAATCGGCTGGATCATAGTTCTTGAGGTTTGAACGACTGGACCGTGGGGGTTAGTCGACTAGACAGTGCTCCTGGGCATTTTTGGCTTTTCCAGTGTGTTTTCAGTTGACTCGGGGTTGGGGTCCAGTCGATTGAGGTGCTGGGTTATGTGTTTGTTATTCGGTGGTTGGGCTTTAGGATTCGGTTGATCGTGTTGTGGTTTCGGGGGTCGTGTAGTGACCTCGGGTGTTTATTTGGGTGCCGTCCTTGGGTGACGTGCATAGTTTGATGTGGTGTTTGTTGGTGCATAGTTAGGTGCGTGGTGTTTATTTACCGTTGGGCTTGTGTTAGGCGCGTGTGGTCGTCGTGGGTTTGCAATGGTCGTGTTGGACGTGTTTAGGCCCATGGGTCTTTTGAGAAAAAGACGTTGGATTTTGAAAATCGTTGTTTTATGGTTTTGGTGTTGGCCTCTGGGCTAGGCTTAGTTTTGTGGTTGGTTGTCCCAGTGTGTGGACGGATCGTTCATGTTAACCGATGATGGGTGCGTGGCATGTGATGTCATGTCGAGTTATATGGCAGGTGGCGTCATGATGTGAAGTTATACATGGCTATGTGCGTTTATAACTATTTATTTAGGTACGAATTACGTAAGGGAGTTACGTGGTTTATGCTTTAAAACTCGTGGTTTTATAAGCATGTATATGTGGGCTCTGAGGAGCGGATGCATGTGGTGCATATTGCACGGGTTGCGTGCGTTGCTTGTGTTGCACGGATTGTGTGCATTGCATGTGTTGCACGGGTTGTGTGCGTTGAGTTGCATAGGTGGCATGCGTTAGATGGGATTGAGATCCTTTGGTGAAAGCCCGAGAAATGTTAGTTGGGGCAGTAGTCATTCGGTGAAAGCTCGAGAAATGTTAGTTGGGGTAGTGGTTCTTCGGTGAAAGCCCGAGAAGATCCTTGTGTTGTGTGCGTAGAGTAGGTTTGCTAGGTCCCTCGGGTTGATCCCCGTAAACGTGGTATTGGATGTTCTTCCATCGGTCGTGGAAATCCGTAAAGGGAGTCAGTTGCCTCCGTAATGGCGTTACTGTTGTAGCTCCGTATAGAAGTTGTCATTACCAAGTAGGCCTTAAGTGGTTCAGGACTAGGATAATGGGCAGGAGTCAATAGTTGTTACCTTTGTCTGTATTTTTAGTGCTTTTTCTTAACTGTGGCATGATATGCACAGTTTCAAGGAGGGAAACATGATCTTAAAGACAGTGCGTGTGACTCTGAAGGACAGAGACGAGGTCCTGGAGAGATATGTGTTGGGTGTGTTGCTCATAGTGTGTTTGGGCGTAGTGCATGGATTACAAGAGTAGCTTGTCGGGGCTTGTGAGCTGGTTTAGATATGTGTTCATGTGTTGCATATATATCTGTTATCTTGGGACTTGTGCAAGTCGTGTTATCTAAAACTATTTTCAAACTGTTTAAAGGCTTGAAAGAGAGTCTAAAATAGCACCTCATTTTCTTAGAATATTTAGCTTATATTACATGTGCTGTCTAGTTTCTGCTGAGATTTGGCTTGCGGTGTGGGATTTGAAATGTTTTTTAGGTACCGGTCACGCAGGTTGATATGGGGCTGCTGGAGGGGTGGAAGAGTTGTAGTCTTCTCTTTTGCTAGTTTTGAACATGTATGCTGTAACATATTTTCTGGCATTGGGGCCGTGTAATGTAAGCTATTTGGCGATTATATACAATGCATGTATGGTTTATTTTGAGAGTGTATTCTCTGGTTTCGTGCTATCCTGGTTGTTTATCGATGTTTCATATGACCCAGAATTTGGGGCGTGACAGCTTGGTATCAGAGCTCTGGGTTCGAATACCTAAGAGCCGTGGGAAGAGGATGTATCCCGTGTGAGGTTGATTGTGTGTGCTTGACTGCATGTATTTAGATGTTTTGATAACATGAACGTGATAGCATGCGGGTACACGTGAATGATGTGTATATGTGAGCGTGGGGGTTGAACTGTGGGATTGATTAGTCCTGCCTTTGGGCGTTTTGATTAACAAACTTGGGAGCTAAGTTAGAAACACGTTTAGCTTACGTGATTTCTAGCGGGGAATTTGAGTAGGTTATCTAGATTGACGCGTCATTCTTGTCGGTTCTCCTAGGTATGTGGGGTTTCGTTTAGCATGAACCTATGTGGCTATGTGTTAACATGCTTACGTGGTTAGCGTTTATATTCATGCTATGTGCTGCGTCTTATGTTCTGTATGTTTCCTATAGACGCGATGTCCACGCAGGATGGATGAGGCCGTGGTCGAGGCTGAGGCCGTGGTTTTGGCCGAAAGGACATTCCAGTCCCAAATATTAGGGATGCTAATGTTAGAGTTGGTATACTAAAAATCATGTTTTTTAGTATTTTATTTTATTTTTAATGAAATTAGTTTTTTATTTTATGAGAATCTTTATGAGTAATGTATGTATATCATTTATTTGTTATGCATAGATGTTCGATATTCTGTATAGTATTTAATGTGGTGTGTAGAGTACGGCTTACATACAAAAGATCGGATTTTAGGTTCTTGCATAATATAAGTTTTATATTCACAGTTTAGATGGAAATTGACATACCATCGGTACGACTGTGGCACAAAGTTTTAGTAGGCCTGTCTTGGATACGGGGAACAGATATTAGCGTCGTCTATTGTTTTGACTCTTTGTGCCAGTACACTTTGTGTGTATTGAACAGGACAATTGGGGTAATTAAATTAGTACTAATTACAGCCTATATAAATTAATTCATACAACAAGGTTATTATAAATAGTGCTTATATTCTTAATCTTGAAATAATTATTGATTTGTATATATTTAATATTCGTTGTTTTGATTCATTAGAGGGTGCGATCTTAT
>JAOTRH010455042.1:0-29711 GCA_034768845.1 Heliamphora exappendiculata | reverse complement strand
AAATGCATTTCTGAATGGTGATCTTGCTGAGAAAGTTTATATGCATCCTCCACCTGGTTACGATCATCCTCCTCACATCGTGTGTCGTATTCAACATGCTCTCAATGGTCTTAAACAAGCTTCACGGGCTTGGTTTGCTAAATTCAGTTGTGTTGTTGCTCAGCAGAGCTTTGTTCCTAGTGCCTATGATTCTGCACTCTTTATCCGGACCACCGATGCTGGTATTATTCTTATTCTTCTATATGTTAGAATATTATATTGATTGTTAGAATATTATATTGATTTTATTCTGATTTGATTTTATTCTCTATATTTATTGTATTTTCTTTCTTGTTTATCTCTATTTGCCTATAAATAGGCTATACATTGTACAGTTTCAATTTCTTCAGTAGGAATTTAAATAGGTAAAGTAATTTTTAAGTTATTTTAGATATTTTCTATGCTTATTTTGCCTTCTCTTTATCTTGAAATTACCAGTCTCATCCCTTTCATAAGACTAAGTAATATTGAATATGAGATAGTACTTGTCTTATGCCGATTGTCAACTAATTTAAAATTTAGTTTTTTTTACATTTTTAGTCAAAAAGTTAAATTGAATTTCAAGTTGGTTGTTTGATAACTTAGCTTTTAAACTAATTTTTTTAAAGTTCGTTGTTTGGATAAAAAATTAGTTTTTTTACTTTTATTCAAAGTAGACAATTTTATTTTTCTATATATTTAATATTAATAATTATATGTAGTTGGTAGTAGTAGTATATAAGTTATGAATATGGGGTATTATTGTATTTTAGAACTGGTGAGTTTTTTAATAGAATTTTTAGGAGTTTATATTTTGATTTTCTTTTTAGCTTTTTTGTTTTTTTTTTTTATGCCAAACGGGCAATCTTGGCTTTTTAGTATTTTTAGCCAACAAGCCAAAAAACTAAAATTGCCAATCAAGGCCTTAGTCAAATAAATAGTCGCAACCATAAATTATATTAACAAACAAGGGACTAATTAAGCTTATTTCAAAATAACTAATCTAATCTCATAAACTAGTGTCACGGAACAAACAAGCCCTTAGAGTTAGAAAGGCCGGGTAGTATTTCAAATAGTTGATGAGGTCATTGCGTGATTGATTGTAAATGAATAAAGGGGTGCAAACGTAATTTATAATTTACTCCTTTTCCCCCTCTTCTTTCCTAGTTTCCTTGGTGAAAAACCCTCATGGCTGTTTGCAAAACTCGTTAGTTTCTTTTTCCATATATATTTTTATAATTGTATAACCAAATTATGCCTAATTATTTATACTTTCGATTTCCTAATTTGTAAGCTAGGTAATCTATAGTAATAGGAGAAAAATTGTCCATTGTTGTCAGTATCAATATAATTTTGAATATAAAGTCTACTATTTTTATAAATATTACTATAATTTGCGTAGATTCAATAGGTTTGATTCCGCAACTCAATTAGTAGTATTGTTGCAGGCCAATTTGTAGAAGGTATCGCGAGACTTTTTACCTATTATCCAATGCTGTGCACGTTTGATTGCTAAATTATTTTTATAGGAATTATGACTCATCTCATGAAATAAACGAGAATGAGTTATATTATTAAATAAATAGAGATTAAAAGATGAGATATGATAATATTATGGATAAGCTTGTGTGGAATAAATTATTTCATAAAAATAAATAGGTTATATCATTAGATTATTTCAATATTTGATCAATATAAAATAAACAATGCCACATAGTACTTCGATAGTATCTAAAATTTTTTCTAATTTTATATAGTGTTTCGTGTCTTACTCGTTGGTTTTATAACTTTCTGGGAACATATATGTAGTCTTAAAGTTTTTACAATGAGTAATTATTCGCCATTCGACGTTTTCGGAGTATAATATGATAATTATACATGATATTTTTATTTAATAGTTGTAGCGATGAATTTTATACATTGTATTGTGAGTTATCTATAGGTTTTATACACTATGTTGTGCTTAAAATCTTATATTTTATATAGTTGGTCCCAAACCTAAATAAAAGAGAAAAATTATAAATTAGAGAGTTGATAGCCAGTACATACAAAGACCGGTCAGATCTTTATAAACTAAAAATATGACTTTTGAAATATCAAAATACTATAAAAAGATTCATATAACCGATCTCAATTGATTGAGACAATTGCATTTGCCAGGAATGTCTAAAAAATTTGGCCATTAAGAGATATAGCTTTTTAAAAATAAATAAATAAATAAAAGGTTAGATTATTTGAGATAATTTTTATAGTAATTTCTTTGCCTTTTTACTATTTATTATAATGTTAAAAATATTCTTATTTTTTACTTTTAAGTTGTAGTATTTGGGATATTGACACGATTTTTTTTTATTTAGTGATGAGAGTTAACCTTTTTAATTGAGAGTATTATAACTATTTGACTCTAAAAAAGTTATTATGTTTGGAAAGTACATAAGCTCTTTAAAAAACATTAATGACTTTTTAGAGAAGCCAAACAGTGTAGCTTAAAAAAAATAAATCTTTTTTATAAAAAGACTAGCTTTTAAAAGAATCCAAATATGACCAAATGCTTAAGTTGGTTTAATTTAGTTATATATGTAATTTTAACATTAAAGGAGTAATTATTCAGATGCATTCGAGTATTATGTGTCAATTATATGTGGTACTTTCATTTAATATCATGACGATAAATTTTTTAATAGGGACATGAAGATTTATCATTATTGGGTGGTTATGACACAAGCAATGATCGAGATTCATTGGCTCATTTGAAGTACTAGATGGAGTTGGAGATGTGACATACTGCCTAGTAATACCACCACAATTATATGGAGTTCACGACATTTTTCACGTTTTTATGCTACAAAAGTATAAGCCATATCACATTCTTGACTGGGCAGACTTGGGGATCAAGAGATGTTTCATATAAGGAGCGACTTATTAGAGTTTTGGACTTTCGAGATTAATTCCTTTAAGAAAAGACTCTCCATTTGGGGAAATTATTGTGGCAACACCACAGCATTGACGAGGACACTTTGGGTGCCGGAAGATAAAGTTTGTTCTAAATATCATGGCTTGTTCAATTCCTTAGGTAATCGATTCGATTGATGCATAGTTTATTTATTTATTTCAGTTTTCTTATTGTGACATGGTAAATTTTGCAGACGAATTTTTTTTAAGGAGGGTAAGTAATAATGATTGTAAATAATTCAATATGTTAAGAGATGGTTAAATTTTTTTAAAAAAGAAATCTCGCTCGCTAGGGCTCCAGCGCTCCTTCCCTTCTTCAAACTGTTTCATTGAGGGCATCAACACCCCATTTCCTTCTTTTTGGTTCTTTTTTTTTTTTCTCTTGCATTTCCATAACCACTGATCCCCTTTCTTCTCTTTCCTTTTTTTGTTTCCACACGCACAATTGCCGTCATTCCGTTTCATATACGGTAATTCTCTTTCTTCCATAGAAGTTCATGGAAATTTTTATTTTTGTTTGTCATTATTTTGTTTTGCTGAAAATTGATCCATTGAATTGTGGCATTTGGGTTTTGGGTTTTACAAAAAGTTTCAAAAGAGATTCAAGGGTTCAATTTTAAAAGATTTTTTTTTAAAAAACCTAAAGTTTTAAAAACCTTTTAATTTGAAAAATAGGATTTCAAATTGGGTCGCCAATTGGTTTTTTTTAAAAATCAAAAAACACAAAATGAGCCACTAATTTTTTTAACATTAACTAGAGGAAATATAGATTCGGAAATGTACGAATTGAAAAAGATGTTCGGCATCCCGTTTCGCCCAACGATGAGGTTGACCTTTACTTATAATCATTGGTTCTTAAAATTTAATTTCTCAAATACATGCAAATACAGAAAGTATGGGTAAAGAAAAAACAACCAAAATTAAATAAGAAAACTACATGTAATAAGTATATAATCACGATTAACGAGAATCAAAGCACAATTTTGGAACAAAGGAGGTCGCAAACCCTAATCATGCAAAAACTACTCTACAGGATATATGCTGGACACTACATTCAATTAACAGAAAGTTGTAAAAATGAAATTTAAGCTACTGGAATAACAATAATCTCGCGGCCGTGACATACAAATGTGTCGATCGTGAAGAAAATGAAATCAAAGTTCACGTGCGCAACTAACAAGATTGCGATCGTGAGGATATGAGTGCCAAAATATCACGATTGAAGCATCAATTGTTGCAACCGTTTAGTCTATCAGCACTATTTTATTAAATTTTGGTAAACAGTGTGTAGGGTGCAAACATGTAGTTGTCGAGTTGAATTATAGAAATACTTAAAGACAATCCTAACCAAGATCACAATAGAAGCATGAATGATTTAAACACCAACGAACTAAAATATGGACAAATGAGCAGTATGATCAAAATGATAATATCGAATCAAAAGACTAAAGCATGCAAATAATGAATTAAAATTAGAATTTTAACCCAACCTCTCTACGAGGATAGAAGGTATGGAGAGAGAATTGCTGGGATTTGTTCAGTTATACTTGTAATGTAGCAATTCAGGCGAATCCTCATGTCATAGAATGCAGTATTCATCCCTCAAATCGCTTGGGATGCCTCGGTACCAGTACTTCAAGTAGGCAGTGAAGACTTCGAGTCGGTATTTCAACAGAGTATCAATGAGGTTCCAAATAGTTCTAAAAATCGTACCAGAGGTACGAATTTATAGATTGCATCACCCAATGGCATGGTGATATGTTTAGGGCTCAGAACACCCAAACACGGGTCACGGTCGCAAGGAACGAAACTTGCGATCCTGCCTATGAATGTTGTGACCGCGAGTAAATTAGGGTTTTTAAGGGCTTCCTGTTTTGGTCGAGGTAATTAAAAGATATGGTCACGAGGAACAAAGTGTAAGGTCGCAATTGTGGAGACAAATGAACAACTAGGTTGCAAGATTTGAAGTTGGTGACCTCAAGGTTCAAATGTTGCGACCTTAAGGTTTAATTATCCTTAGATGTACTAGTTTCAAATCATTTTTTGGTAATTGTTTTGAGACTTTGAGTATCATTCATCTTGGTTTTCATCATTGAATTCACCTGGATAAGTTTAATATTCGGCGGGGTCAAATTGGGGTGTTTATAGTTACCCCTCTTTGATATAACTTGCGTAACAATGCATGATGTGAGTTTTATCAAAAACTCATAGACAAACCTCGTTTGATCGAGCCGCCGATCTTAGGATACAAAACACGCGAGCATGCATATGAAGGTGAATTTAAACTTCTATCGAGCTGCCTACGTACTCCTTTGTTGGGGATCAAATCAAATCATAATTTCGGGGTATGTGCAAAAGATGCATGATACAAGATGCAAAGCATAATTCAGGTGCAAGCGAATCAAAAGAACTTCTATAGATCGAGTCAAAACCTTTAAAAATTATTTTATCGGGAAAAAAACTCAAATTAATAGATCAAGATAAGACCTAAAAATTTGAACAAGAACGAGATAAAAAATAATTCAAGAAATTGAGTCAAGACTTTAAAAATTATTTTTATTGGGAGAAATAACAAATTAATAGATCGAGTCAAGATCTAAAAATTTGAACAAGAACGGGATAAAAAATAATTCAAAAAGTCGAGTTAAGACTTTCAAAATTAGAATACCCGCAACATTCAAATGTTGCGGTCGCAGGGTTCGAGGTTTCAGGTCGTGATGCGACGTTTCACACAGGTCGCGACCATAGGTATCTTCCAAATCAGTTCTTGCGGTCGCCATATAACGCTTCATATAAGTCGCGGTCGCATTAAGTGGATGTTGCGGTCGCAATATTCTAAGGCTCTATAAACCCCTATTTTGTGCGGAACAATGTCCCTTTCACTCTTCTCACTCTCTCTCTCTCTCTAGTCCCTTTCACTCTTCTCACTCTCCCTCGCTAACTTTCATTCTCTATGTTTTTCTCTGTCGGGATTCTAAAATCCCTTAGCATTTCTCATACTTTACCATCACTTCAAAGAATGTTTACGCTATTATTCCTTCCCTTTTTGTTCATGGTAGGTTGTGGGTGGTGTGACGATGATCTTGGGGCACAGCAAGGCCCTTTCACTACCGAGAGTTCGTCCGTGGGTGCTATTGGCGGTGCCGGCTCCACCCTGCCTGTTGGTGGCATGACTGACCCATAGGCATCCACTTCTATGGGTGCAATGTAGGCTTTGGCGGCAGAGGCAGAACTGGCTTCTCTTTAGGCAGCTTCGGAGTAGGTGGCTGCAGCACAAGTAGCGATAGCAAAGGTAGTGGCAGAGCAGACTGCTACAGAAGTGGAGGCAGTGGGATTCTTAGATCCTCATGCTGGTGAGGGTATCTCGACTCCTTTTGATCCTCTTTGGTATGCTCCAGTGCCACACCATCTTAATCGAGGCGGGATGAGAAGGTATGAGCCTCTTGTTGCTGATGTGGCTCTCGATCTTCTTCTTCACAAGCCTCTTATCCATCTGTCTCACCAGAATCACGCGATGAGTCTTCTTTTCTTTCTTTATTTCAAATTGTTTCACTCTTGGACATAGAATGCATGTTTAGGTTTTCAAACAAACTTGTAATAAATGCGCATGATTAAATCAATCCAAAACCCAAACATTGCCCCAGTTTGGATTTGTATCTTGCTGCACTTGATACTATCAAAAACTTCGCATGCAATTTAATCATGTATAGAAATAAAAGGGGATATAATCTTTAAAAACTCAAAACGGATATTAACTTGACTTACAAGCAAACCACACCACTAATGACACTTAAAACTAGAAACCTATGACCATAGACTCATAACTTAGACTAAGATTTTAGACAAAGCCTAGACTATTAGGGTTTGGAAATGGGCTTCCTGAGGAGCAGGACCTAGGGCGCTTAGAACACTAGGGCTTGACACTGGGGTGCCTGGGAAGTAGGGCTTGGGGTGCCTAGATCATTAGGGTTTGACAAACCTAAGACTCGTCTCATGGACTTAGGACCTAGACAATACTTTGCATATGACTAGGGTTTAAAAAGGGGTGCCTGGGAAGTAGGGCTTGGGGTACCTAGATCACTAGGGCTTGACAAATCTAAGACTCGACTCACGGACTTAGGACCTAGACAATACTTTGCATATAGCTAGGGTTTAAAATAGGGTGCATGGAAAGCAGGGCTTGGGGTGCCTAGATCACTAGGGCTTGACAAATCTAAGACTCGTCTCACGGACTTAGGACCTAGACAATAATTTGCATATAGCTAGGGTTTAAAATAGGGTGCATGGGAAGCAAGGCTTGGGGTGCCTAGATCACTATGGCTTGACAAGCTTAAGACTCATCTCATAGACTTAGGACCTAGACAATTCTTTGCATATGACTAGAGTTTAAAATGGGGTGCCTGGAAAGTAGGGCTTAGGGTGTCTAGATCACTAGGGCTTTGATAAACTTAAGACTCGTCTCATGGACTTAGGACCTAAACAATGCTTTGCATATGACTAGGATTTGAAATAGGTTGCCTGGGAAGCAAAGCTTGGGGTGCTTAGATCACTAGGGCTTAATAAACCTAAGACTCATCTTACGAAAGTAAGACCTAGACAATGCTTTGCATATGACTAGGGTTTAAAACAGGGCACCTAAGAAGCAGGGCTTGGGGTGCCTAGATCACTAGGGCTTTGACAAATCTAAGACTCATCTTACAGACTTAGGGCCTATACGATGCTTCGTATATGACTAGGGTTTAAAATAGGGTGCCATGAAAGCAGGACTTGGAGTGCCTAGATCACTAGGGCTTTGAGAAACCTAATACTCGCCTCATGAACTTAGGACATAGATAATAGTTCGCATATGACTAGGGTTTAAAATAGGGTGCCTGAGAAGTAGGGCTTGGGTTGCCTAGATCACTAGGGTTTTGACAAACCTAAGACTCATCTTATAGACTTAGAACCTAGACAATGCTTCGCATATGACTAGAATTTGAAACATAGTTTTGTTATCTCTTTCTACATCATTCTGTCAACTTCTTATCATATTTTCTAAACACTTTATTTGTTTTTTTATTTTTATAGGTTGGTGAGCGCATTCGAGGCTTTGGCAGTTTTGGTAGTGCCTTGGAATGGTACCGGGCTCTTCTTGCCCAAAGCTAGCTCTTCGTCGATGGTGCAGGCTTCGTGTGTTTTATACCATTGTTGGGCAACACCAGCAATGATCACGTGTAGATGACAGCTTTGACAGAGCGGTGGTGGGACATCACTAATACATTCAATTTCCCCACTTTTGAGGCCACCTTGACTCCTCAGGACTTTGATATGATTACTGGCATCAGAGTTAGTGGAGACACTATTCCCTTTGATCCTGATATCCACCACTCTCCTGAGGCTCTGACATATCTTCTAGGGATGGTTCCTACCCAGATGGACATGGGTTGGGTCCGGTATACTTGGTTCTATGATCACTTTCGCCAGTTCTAGTGTACTGAGCCCCGACACTATGAATGGGTTGCACGGGCCTTTCTGTTATACATCTTTGTGGCTTCATAGTTTGCGAACAAGGAAAACAATGTCCATCTTTATTATTTAGGAGCCCTTCACCACTTGAATAGAGTCATCTCCTATGACAGGGGTGGCGTCGCCCTTGCTACATTGTACAACTTTATGAAGGTCATGACACGGATCCCACAGGAGCTGAGCACTGCAGGATACTAGAGGATCTAGGAGGTATATCACAACTTTGTCCTTCCTGTACTTTCATTCGTATATTCCTTTTATTTGTCATTTTGCCGATCCTTTCTTTTTACAGCTCTGGAGTTACGAGCTCCTTGGGATGCATGTCCGGGTGAACTCCCATCTGGATCCTTTAGTGATTCCTCGTGGGGCTCGGCGGACGAGGGACTATAGAGTAAGAAAGACAGGAGAGAAGAACCTAGATAGTGTGGCGCCGAAATTTAAGATTTTGTTTCAAAAATAAGAGAATTCAAAAAATATGTAAAAAATACTTTAACACCTTAAAAATTAATTTTTGAAAATTCTTTTTGTGAAAAATAGAGTCGTCACTTGATTTTTGAAAAAAATCAAGAAAAAAAAATGAGCCACTTATCTTTAAGACGATAACCACAAAAAACAAGGGTCTGAGGGCTAAGGTACGAACTGGGAAAGGTGTTAGGCACCTCGTTCGCTCAACTGTGAGGTTGATCTCTACTAATCATCATTGATTCTTAATTAGATTTCTTAAATGTATACAAATATAAAAAATAGAGACAAAGAGGGAACATTTAAAATCAAAATAGAAAAATATGTAACATATATATATATATATATATATATATAACGCCAAACAAAACAAGTAGCAAAAGAAATTTCTAAGTCTTACAGTATGCAATTTCTAAGTAAATGATACATAGAGCAAATCGCATGCAATATCACCAAATAATCTAAAAATTGTACTAACATGATTTTAAATAAAATAAACAAGAACATACTCCAAAATTTCTTAAACTTTAATCAATTATAGATTTCATGCTGATTTTATCAATATAGCAACAAAAGATACTACTTAAAATAAAAATTAAGCTATTAAAGCAATAAATATCACATAAAGAACATAGTAATCATTTTTCAAATATAAAATACCGATGCAAATTGACAATTACAACCGTATGAATGTAAGTGCACCAAATGCGACAATTATGACATTGTAAATTACAATTGGCGAATATGTTGGCACTATTTTGATGAATTCAAGATGCTAAGTGTGAATGTGCAATATGGACAAAGTGAAATTAAGATTATTTAGATGGTGACAAATATCAATCAAATTAACCTGAACTAATCATGCTTATCATGGGTAATCACATGCATACAATTTAACGAACTAAATAGAATAGCTAAATCACTACACAAGCATCATAAAGAATTGAAGTTAACCCAACCACTCCAAAAGAGAAGAAATGGAGAAAGAAAGGTCAAAGATCTAGATAAAATACCTAAATTACTACAATCCGAGTGAATCCTAAGTCAAGGAATGGTGATTAACCGTCAAATCCTCGGGAAATGTTTCAATTCCAGTCGATGAATCAAGAATATGGCAGATTATCGGTGTACTGAGATTTGTACTTGTGCAAACCAACAGGGTGTCGGCGTCAAGATTTGTACTCTCTAGTACTTCGATAGAGTACCCCTCTCTCCAAATATCTCTTAAAAAATGTACCAGTTTTATAGTATTTATAGAGTTCATCGACTAATGAGGTGCTGACACGATTTTGGAACACGTCATGGTTTTTGGAGTTGGCGGTCGCCATGATTATAGTTGACGGTTGCCACAAAAAGCAAGTTTTCAAAGGTTTCTTATGGCGGTCGCCATAACCAAGTTAGCGACTCTAAGGTTCAAAGATGGCAGTCGCTATCTTTGCTAGGGTTTTCAAGAGGTTCATATGGCAGTTAGCACAATGTAGTTGGTGGCCCTAAGGTTCAAAGATGGCAGTCAAGGGTTGAAGTTTGGTGATTCAAGATTTTGAGGGATTTGATCATTTAGCTTATATACTGAGTTTGGATCATTTCTAAGGATCATTTTGAAGCATCATTCCACATGATTTCATCATCGAAAACACCCGAACCAACCTAATATTAGGCGGGGTCAAATTGGGGTGTCTATAGTTGCCCCTCTTTGATATAACTTGCATAGCAACGCATGATGCGAGTTATATCAAAGATCTTGAGACAACATCCATTTAACCGAGTCGTCAATCTTAGGCCACAAACACACAAGCATACATATGATGTTGGTCATACTCAAATTTTTATCGAGCTGCCTATGTGCCCCTTTGCTAGGGATTAGACCAAAACGTAGTTCTTAGGGTAAGTGCAAGATGCAAAACATGATGCAAACACTTATATGATCAAACAATGTGCTTCGTGTCAAAATTTAAAGGGGGCACAAACGAACAAACAAGTCAAAGATCGAGTTAAGATCTAAGAACTCAGTTGGGGATAAAATAATTAAAAGGATTGAGTCAAGATTCTAGAAATTATCTTAACCAGAAAAGCAACAACGAATTAACTAGGTCGAGTCAAGACCCAAAAATTCAGAACGATAACGGGATAAGAATAATTAAAAGTTGAGTCAAGATTTAAAATTATTCTCAACGGAGAGCAAATCACAAATTAATAGGTCGAGTCAAGACCTAAAAATTTTGGATGAGCACTGAACAAAAACAATTAAAAATTGAGTCAATATTTAAAACTATTTTTATCAGATAAAAAATCGCGAATTAATAGGCCGAGTTAAGACCTAAAAACTCGGGATGAGCACGAGACAAAAATAATTAAAAGTCAAGTTAAGACTTAAAACTATTTTTATCGAAAAAAACACTACGAATTAATAGGTCGGATCAAGACCTAAAAATTCGGGATGAGCACGGGACAAAAATGATTAAAAGTCGAGTCAAGACTTACAACTATTTTTATCGAAGAAAACACCGCGAATTGATAGGTCGATTCAAAATCTAAAAACTCATGACGAACACGAGACAAAAATAATTAAAAGTCGAGTAAAGACTTAAAACTATTTTTATCGGAGAAAACACCGTAAATTAATCGGTCGAGTCAAGGCCTAAAAACTCGGGACGAGCACGGGACAAAAATAATTAAAAGTTAAGTAAAGACTTAAAACTATTTTTTTCGAAAAAAATACCGCGAATTAATAGGCGAGTCAAGACCTAAAAATACATTATAGAGGCATTAAAAATATATAAAAGAAATCATGACATAGGTGTCTAGGGAGCAGAGCTTGAAACATATGATGGATATAGCACTAGGGCTTGGGAAAGCAAAGACATTTTCTAGACTTAAGGTGCCTGAGAAGCAGAGCTTGAGGAATCTAAGACGCCTTCTAGACTTAGGATGCCTAGATCACTAGGGCTTGAAAAATCTAAGACGCCTTCTGGACTTAAGATGCTTGAGAAGCAGGGCTTGAGAAACCTAAGACGCCTTCTAGACTTAGGGTACCTAGATCACTAGAGCAAGGATTTGGAGAAAATCTAGAACACCTTCTGGACTTAGGACCCACTTGCCTTATGGATTAGGGCTTGGAGAAAATCTAAGACGCCTTCTGGACTTAGGGTGCCTAGATCACTAGGGCTTGAAAAACCTAAGATGCCTTCTGGACTTAGGACTTAGATGCCTTGTGGACTAGAATTTAGAGAAAATCTAAGACAACTTTTGGACCTAGGACCTAGACTCCTTATGGATTAGGGTTTGGAGAAAACCTAAGACACCTTCTAGACTTAGGAACATCTAGACAACGCTTTGCATATAACTAGAATTTGAAAGAGGGATGCCTAGCGCACTAGGGCTAGGGGTACTTAGAACACTAGGATCAGGATCAACGAGCCATTGCTGAGGTTGCTACACAGCTTTTAGGGTCTACGGGCTTATGTTTTTCGCTTTAACCTTGAAGAGTTATGCCCCACTGTGGAGGAGTTCACCGCCTTTCTTGATCTCGCTCTACCAGGGTTTGTGGCAATACCTTTCATATTTGCCTCTACAAAGAAGTAGATCATGTGTCATTGTGGTCTGACTGGCCAGGAGGTTTCTTTCTTCGTCTATGGAGATTCACTGAACATAGATTTTGCCCTACCGGTGCCCTTAGTGACTTTAGCTTCCAATTGCGGCCTTGTTATGTTTTGTGCATTTGTATGCTTGCCCGATACCTTCTTGTTTCCTATGACGGCTGGGTTAGCACTATTCTAGTGGACATTGCTGAGAAAATAAGGGCAGAGAAGGACTCTGTGCCCCTAGTTTTAGCTGAGACCCTAATTGGTCTAGATACTATCCATCGGGGTGTAACCACGTCCTTTGCCGATAGTCCTCTACTTCTCCAAGGTGAAACTCAAATATCTTTTTTTCTACTCTTCTATCCTTTTGGCAATATTTCTCAATTTTTACCGCTCTTCTCTCTTTTTTTCAATATCTCTATTTATTTTTTCACATATCTCTCATTTAGCCAATTTCTCTCGATTCTTACCTCTTTTCTCTCTTTTCAAATCTAGCTAATAGAGAAGGTAAATCTTCTGTAGAAACTGGCTTTGGATGGGCACAACGCTGCTTTCTTTGTCTATCATCCTTTTTACCCAATATGCACTACCGAGACGGCTTGGAGACAGTATCTTTCTTCGCTTGCTGGAAGAGACATCACTTGGCAATTCTCCTGGTAGCGGATCCCTTTTATAACTTTGACCACTATGGACCATCTAGATGTCTTGCTGATTAGTCTGCGACTATCCACCTTCTACTATCCACACCGGATCATGAGACAGTTTGGTCGAGGTCAGATCATATTTCACGGCGTACGTGGTCATATGTATTCATCTTTCCTTTAGGCCCTATTTCTGGTGCGGTATCAGGAGGCTTAGCAATCTCGTTCACTGATGGAGATGCAAGAGCTATCCCACACTGAGCTCCCCAAAGAGTACAAAGTGTGGCTGGTTAAAAAAAAAGAGAGCAGAAACAAGGAAGAGGGAGAAGAACAAGTAGCAAAGAGAAGGAAGATTTAAGAGATCTATTTTACTTTTAGAATTTTGTAGTTTTCTTCTTTATTTAGAGTTTGGAACTTGCATGCCTGCCCTTTATTTTGAAAATCTCATAATCACAGCTGAAATAATAAAAATCTCACATTTATCTGAAAAAAAATTTCAATTATTTAAAGCTTTTCGATTCTTACAATTAAACGACTTTATTATCAGAACTCAAAGACAAATTTGCATTGATCGTTACTCAGATTCAAAAATAGGTAAAATAAAGAAGGTGGCCGAACTTCTTGAAAGAAGCTGCCTATGTATCCCAAAAAGTAAAATCAGGCCATAACATAGTTCGGACTTGGTTTAATCTCGGGTATTAACACTCTTCTTTTGTGATGCCCTAACTTTTGCCAAGGTTGCCCTTTCAGATTTTCGATTTTGCGGGCTGCTCTAACTTTTACCTGGGCCACCTTTTTAGTTTTCAACCCAACGAGCTTTTCTTTTTATTTTATTTTTCTCTCAAGGGTAATACTTTTTGAGCTGGTCCAAGTTGATCAGAGTGAAAAGTGTGTTACCATCTAAATCCATGATGATTACAGCAGCACCGGTCATGATGGTCTTGATCAGATACAGCCCGACCCAATTTGGCTTGAACTTTTCCCTTGGAAAAAAAACAGGAGTCTTGATTTCCTTAAGAACGAAGTCACATTCTCTCAAAACCCGGATCTTAATGTTTTTTTTGTTGAACGCTCTGGATATCCTTGTATGTGGACCAGAATTTGTAGTCTTCTTTCATCGAATAAGAGAAGTTCTTCCATCTGATTCCTCTGCCATTCTTCTACGAGTTGAGCTGCATCTTATACTTCCTGATCATTTTGAAGAATTTTCATAGCGCTATGATACGACCATCTCAATCTTTGGACTTAATAATCATACCGTCCACGTACACCTCGATTTTCTTGTGTATTATATCATGAAATAAGGTAGTGGCAGCCTTTTGATAGGTTGCCCATGCATTCTTTAAATCGAATGACATCACACAATAACAGTAAGTGCCCCAAGGTGTAGTTAATGCTATCTTCTCTCTGTCTCCAGGGTCTATTAGGCTTTGATTGTACCCGAAGAAGCCATCCATGAATGATAGGAGGGCGTGCCTCGTTGTACTATCTACCAAGACATCAATGTGCGGCAACAAAAAATCGTCATTCGGGCTGGCCTTATTGAGATCTCAAAAATCTATACAGACTTTGATGTGTCCATCTTTCTTCAAAACCGGCACAATGTTAATCACCCATTTTGGATATTCGATTACCATAAGGAACTCGGCATTGATCTACTTAGTGATTTCTTCCTTAATCTTCAGCGCCCATTCTGGTCGTATCATTCTCAACTTTTACTTAATCGGTTTGGCATCGAGGTATACGGGGATACGGTGTTAGACAATTTTAGGATCAATACCAGGCATATCCTTGCATGACCACGCAAAAATATTTTTGAATTTTTTTAATAAAGTTATTAATTATTCACATTCAATTGAAAATAAAGAAGAACCAATTTAGACAATTTGTGAGTTAATTTTATTACCCAAATTTATTGACAAAATTTCTTCAATTGTTGGTTGGACACGCATTTTTTCTCTTTTTTATTAAAACTTCTAATTTTTTGGGGACATCTCATTCGAATTCAAAATCATTAAAAAGTGTAAAAAATAAATCAAGCAAACAATCAAAACATTCGTTTGTTTCATTGATATCAAAGAGAGTAGGAATTACAAAATCGAAAGAAAAAGAAAAGAGTGCACAGATAGACATACCATTGGACTCAACATCTAACTGATCAAAATAAAGCAAAAATTTACAAGACTCAAACTCTAACTCGATACTTGAATTATACAAATTATAAGAATCTAAAAACCAGTTGTGACATTCGGCACAGATGGGGGTGGGATGACCTTATTATCATTGAGATCCTAAATTTCATGGCAGAGTCTCAGACAGTTGTCGGTTGGGTGTATGTGGCTTTGATGGTATGAGCAATATTGGATAGAATCGTAGCGTAGAGGTAAAGGGTTAGAAAGCGGCATTGGATCAAGAAGCTTTATCAGCCTTTTCTAGACAAGTCGATTCATAGCAGTGGTCAGAGAGATATTAAGGGGAGTGAAAACTCTCCTTGGCATTTTTGGCTGTGACGACTAGTTGTTTTTGGGATGAGGTGATGAAGGAGAAGAATTCGATCAATCTGATTGGAGGTTTAACAAATTCACCTCGTTAGAATGAGATGCAGGGTTAGTGCAAGAGGTGGGATGATTTTGGTTGTTGGATGGGTAAGGTCTTCTCGGCTTTTGGCTCAGCTCGGCTCGGTCTCATCGATATCACTAGACTGGATTGCATCTTCTATCTGATCCCCGGCATCAAACAACTACTTAAATGTGGAGAGCCGCTATGTGATCAAATAATGCTTCAAAGAAAATTGGAGATTCTTGACTAGAATTCTCACATGTTCTTTTTTTGTTGGTCGGTTTGTCATTTTAGCTGCCTTTCTCCTCCACATGGTCAGAAAGTCCACAAATGATTCTCAACTTTCTTGATGAGTGGTCTCTAGCTCCCGAGTGATTACATCTAGCTGAACATTATAGCTATAGGTTGACAAAAGCTGTGGCGATGCCCTCTCATGTTCTGGTATTTACAACATCCAAGGAGAATAACCATTTCTGAGCTGTCCTAGAGAGTGATCGGTGGAACAACTGAGCCTTCAACTAGTCATCGATACCCATGGGAGAAAGGGTACCAACATATATTCTCAAATGTATCTGGGGGTCTCTGGTCCCGTTGAATTTTTTCATATACAACATCTTAAAATTTTTCGGCAGCTTGGCGTCTGGAAACAAACATAGTCCCCCAACATCTAACATGTATTCTTCGACCCCTTTTTCCTTCCTTAGAACCTTCTCCATCATCTCAGTCTTTATCTGTAGCACGAATTTCTTGGATTGAGCAATATTTTCTTCTTTAACTATCACCTGATGAGGGATCCGTGGTGGTGGAAGAATAACTTGCGGTCCATTGGGGAACTAATTGTCATCCCAAAAGTCTTTCCCGTTACCATTTGGGTCGTCATGCTATTCATTCAGTATTGGCAAACGGGCTTGAATTGCCCGGATCTGTGCCTGACATTACACTTGAGCCTCGGTCTGCTTCTCAACGGCTCTCTGTATATCAGTAATTGCCCTCATTAAGGCTATCAGATTCATCTCGTTTTTAGTCATCTCAAACTGTTCCATGATCTATTCTGAAATTCTGTAAAGCCTCTAGATTATTAACCGAGCCCAAATATGCACTAGATGCGAATCTTCTGACTCAATTATCTAGACCCAAAGCAAAACCCAGTAACCCTAAAAACAAAATCACTGGTATCGGATACTTCTCAAAAAGAACCAAAATAGCTGACCACAAGCAGATATAACCACCGAAACAAAAATATGTCACTGTTGGGCCCACACTGACAGCATAACGATTGGAAACCCCAACATCCAAAACCAACACGAAAACCGAGCAAGGGACCAACAAAACTCTAAAAAGAAGATTTACCTTAAGATTCTAAAGGAACATCGGGCAGCACTCCGGCAAGAAAACAATTATAAGCCAAATGAGACCAGTTTACCTTAAGATTCTAAAGAAAAAATAGGCAGCGCTCTGATAAGAAAATAGCTCTACGCCAAATGAAACCTCAAAATAAGAACCTGAGCAGAGGTTCAGGAAGATGAGCCTAAACGGCGTTGATGGTATAAAACCAACAAACAAGGGAAAACTCGGGAGGGAGAAAGCAATCCTAACCAACAACAAGGCTTAAGCCAATAATCGGGGCAAAACTTGAGATTCTAGAGCAACAGATCAACCACTGGGCTACGACCTGAGAGAAAAACTATTTTAAAACGAAGAAACACTAGAAGAAGATCCGGGTCGAAACCCAGGAGAAAGACTATCTTAATCCAAACAAACAAACAAAATTCCTACACCAACACAAACAAAACATACAATTAAACAAAACAAATAATCCTACCGGGTCAATACCTAATGGTGGATTCTAAGAAATTATATGCAGAAAATGTCGATTTTAGTCAATAATCAAGGTACCTTCTAAATAGAGTCGAGTATATACCTCCCATGCCTGGTGTGGTGCAGAACATGGTCAAGTGGTACATAAGAACTCTTTTACCGCACCTATGAAAGCGTGCAACCAGTAAGGCTTGTCCATCTCCCCAACATAGCCCCAAGACAGTAAACTGACCATGGTATCAGGTCGACCAGAAAAGAGGCTGAGAAGAATACAAATGCGTGCAAGAATGCAAATGAGAAACTCATATTAAGAACTAATGATGTGTTCAAGTCTAGCCTACTTATTTGTTTTGAAAAAAAAATTTCTAGCAGAGTCTCCGAAAAATACTGTGGTGCCAGGATTTAGGGTTTTGTTTAAAAAATAAGAAAATTCAAGAAACATGTAGAAAATACTTTAATACCTTGAAAATTAAATTTTGAAAACCCTTTTTGTGAAAAATGGAGTCACAAATTTGTTTTTGAGAAAAACTAAGAAAAACAAAATGAGCCACTGATGTTTAAAATGGTAACTAGAGAAAATAAGGGTCCGGTGGCTAAAGTACGAACTAGGGAAGGTGTTAGGCACCCCGTTCGCCCAACCATGAGGTTGGTCTCTACTAATCATCATTGGTTTTTAATTAGATTTCTCAAATGCATACAAATACAGAAAATAGAGGCAAAAAGGGAACATCCAAAACCAAAATTGGAAATACGTAACATATGTATATTGAACGCCAAAAAAAGTAGCAAATGAAAATACTAAGTCCGACGGCATGTAATTTTTAATTAAAGGATACATAGAGCAAACCGCATGCAATATCACCAAATAACCTAAAAATTATACTAACATGATTTTAAACAAAATAAACAAAATCATGCTCTAAAATTTCTTAATTTTTAATCAAATGTAGATTTCATGCTGATTTTATCAATATAGCAACAAAAGATACTACTTAAAATAAAAATTAAGCTATTAAAATAATAAATATCACATAAAAAACGCAGTAATCGTTTTCCAAATATAAAATACGGATGCAATATTGACAATTACAACCGTATAAATATAAGTGTACAAAATGTGACAACTACGACATTGTAAATCACAATTGCAGGATATGTTGACACGATTTTGATGAATTCAAGGTGATAAGTGTGAATGTGCAATATGAACAAAGTAAAATTAAGATTATTTGGATGGTGACAAATATTAATCAAATTAACCGGAACTAATCATACTTCTCATGGATAATCACATGCTTATAATTCAACAAACTAAATAGAATAGCTAGATCACTACACAAGCATCATAAATGATTGAATTTAACCTGACCACTCCAAAAGAGAAGAAATGTAAAAAGAAAGGTCAGAGATCTAGACAAAATACCTGAATCGTTACAATCCGGGTGAATTCTCAAGTCGAGTAATGGTGATTAACCGTCCAATCCTCGAGGAATATTTCAATTCCAGTCGATGAATCAAGAATTTAGTAGAGTATCGGTGTATTGAGATTTGTACTTTGGCAAAGCAACAAGGTTTCGGCGTCAAGATTCGTACTCTCTTAGTACTTCGACAGAGTACCCCTCTAGATCTCCAAATTTTTCCTAAAAAATGTACCAGATGTACAGTATTTGTAGAGTTCACCGACTAATGAGGTGTTGGCATGATTTTGGGACACGTCATGGTTTTTGGAGTTGGCAGTCGCCATGATCAGAGTTAACGGTCGCCACAAAAAATAAGTTTTTAAAGGTTTCTTATGGCGGTCGCCACAACCGAGTTGGCGACCCTAAGGTTCGAAGATGGCGGTCGCTACCTTTACTAGGGTTTCCAAGAGGTTTATATGGCAGTCGCCACAATGCAGTTGGCGAACCCGAGGTTCAAAGATGGCGGCTCAAGGGTTGAAGTTTGGTGATTCAAGATTTTGAGGGATTTTATCATTTAGCTTGGATACTGAGTTTAGATCATTTTTCGAGGGCAAGAGCAGGAGTAGGAGCAGGAGGAGGAGCAGCAGCGACAGGAGCAGCAACAGTAGGAGTAACAGCGACAGGAGCAACATGTGCCCAAATGGTTCCTTGGGATGTGAGTGTCTATGTTACAGGGTATCTTGTGAGCATCCCTATTCAAGTTCTACCAGCTTTAGAGTTTAACGCGGCTTTTCCTCATATTTGATCTCATTTTGATGCTTTATTTCTTAACTCTTTCACATTGCCTCGCTCAATTCTTGTTTTCCTTTTTTTACAGGTTACTTAGGAGTGGGTGGATCATCACTTGCTTCTGATTACTGGCTTCAAGGCCTTGGTTCGTTAGTAGGACGTTACCCTCCGTGCAGCTAGGATTTCTTTTGCTCCCAAGGTTATTGAGGTGGTGAATATCTTTTCCTCGCTTTTCGTTCTTTCTCCTTTCTTTATGCTTATCTGTATTCCTTTCTCTTCTGCCAACGTGAGCTCTAGTTCGAGGTTCAGCACGAGGCGGGCGATGTGGATCCTACGCTCCTTCTCGTCCTTTTTTTACTCGTGGATCTTTTTTTTTTCTAGGAGCCGATCTAGTATTATCTCCTCTTCCAGCAGCGATGACGATATGGGGATGATTTCAAGGGGTTGTTTGATTCATCTGACGCTAACCCTTCGGGCGCTAGTCCTTCCGTTCCTCCTCCTCGTCGTCAAGTTTGCCAGAGGCACTTTTGAGAGATAGACAGATAGAGAGAGATCCCCCTCATTTTTCTTTCATTGCTTAGTTTATTCCACATTCCCTAAATACACTTAGTCTTTGGGCCCGCGTGCCCAATTTTTTATGATGGGCCAAGGCGTTCACAGGTTCGACATACACTCAGGCCTTCGAGCCTTTTATTTCAGTTATAAAAATATGTTTTTATCTTTATCTTTATCATAAAAAGCTTTCTTTATTATTTTCAACTCCCTTAGTTGTAGAATGTATGATGCAAGTCCCGAGTCACAGGCTAATCTTTATACGACTTCACGCTTATTTTTATCAATTTGGATGATTCGTCTGTATTCAACGTTATTTAAACATTTGAAAGAAAAGAGAAAGAATTTACAAGAAAAGAAGAAAAGTACACCTATAACCTTTAGATTTTGCGGCCACAGGTTCAAAGGTGACAACCATATTCTATTTTCCAAGTGAACAACTAGGTTGCGAAGAAAGGAAGTTTACGGCCTTGGGTGATGTTGTGATCGTGAAGACCAATGCTGCGGTCGTAGCCTTCAAAGGTTGCAGTCACGGGAAGCTCGGGTTGCAACGAGGATTCTTATATCTAACTTTTCATGCCCTATAAAAGGTAAACTAGGTCTCTTATTCCTTACTCTCCTTAAGATCACGGATTTCTCTTCTTTCAATAACTCTCTTTCTTCGTGGATGGACGAACTCCCAACCAATGAGCGTCTAAACTTTGTTTCCTTTGGTATTAGAGCCTTGTTCTCGCTGAGGGCCATTAGGATCAACAAGCCACTGCTCCGGGCTACCACGCAGTTTTGGAATCCTTAGGCTTACGTATTTTGCTTTGGTCTTGAGGAGCTATGCCCTACCATGGAAGAGTTCACTGCCATTTTTGATCTCGTTTAGCGGGAGTTTGTAGTAGTACCTTCCCTATTCATCTCTGCGAAGAAGCAAATCATGCGTTTTTGTGGTCTCACTAGCCAGGAGGTCCCTTTCTTTGTGCATGTGGATTCGCTAAACATTCTTTATTTTATTAATAGATTCTACCCTACCGGTGCCCTTCTTGACTTCAGCTTTTAGTTGCGGCGCCATTATGCTTTGTGCTTCTGCTTGCTTTCCAGGTACCTTCTTGTTTCTTATAACAGCCAGGTTAGCACTATTCTGGTGGATAGTGCTGAGCATATGAGAGTAGGGAAGGACTCTATATCCCTGATTTTGGCCAAGACCCTGATTGGTCTAGATGTTATTCACCAAGGCGTGACCACATCCTTTGCTGGAAGTCATCTACTTCTCCAAGTAACCTTTTCCTGATTTCTCTCGATGTTTTACTGCTCTTCTCTCCTTTTACTAATTTTCCTCAATTTTTACCGCTCTTTTCTCATTTTTCTATTTTATCTCTTTATTTTTTCACACATCTCTCTTTTTGTTGATTTTTCTCAGATTCTACCTTGTTTCTTTTCTTTTTTCAATTTATTTTTCTGTACATCTCTCATTTTGTTGATTTTTCTCTCTTTTGACCAGATCTAGTTGATGAAGAAGATGAATCTTCTTCAAAAGCGAGCTTCAGATAAGTACAATGCCGCCACCTTCATTCATCGCCCGTTCTTTCTGATATGTACCACAGAGTTGGCCTGGAGGGAGTACCTTTCCTCACTGACGAGGAAAGACATCACTTGGCAGTGTCCTTAGTGGGAGATCCCAGGTATGATAGTGAGTACTATGGATCATCCTGGAGTTTTTCTGATTGGGTTGATGCGGACCTCCTTCTATTGTCCTCATCAGATTCTGTGCCAGTTTGGCTACGAGCAATCCCCGGCATGTATTCCTTTCATCATTTCTTGGTCTTCTTCACTGCAGACACATAACTTGTTAACCCCAGAGTATCCCCGTTTGTATAACTTTCTCCCAAAAATGATAAACTGTGCAGATAATCTTCTTATTGCTCTCTTGTCTTTTTTACTAGCACACTTTAGGTATTCCTCCTTCTCCACGAAATTCTAAATGTCGAAGTACCAAGGAAGTTCATCTGAGCTTTCTTCAATTGATGCCGCCATTTCGTATGCTGGTTTTTTCTTTTACATGATGACTAACGACCTCATCTTGACTCCAGATGGTATGTTGATCGTTGAAGCTAGAGTGGCCAGGGCATCAGTGAACTTGTTCTGCAACCTTAGAACATGAGTGAGGTCTATAGAGGTATGAGGTGTTTTCTTGAATTTTTAGTCAAGTTCTTGATTTCACAATTACTCGGGGGTATCCTTTAGCATAGTTCCATATATTTTCATCATCAGAGAACACTAGGGGGTCCCTAAGATACAACTTGGTCAAATTAGTATGTTTACACCCATATCGAATATCCTCGGACGACTAGATAAGCCATCCAAAAGGCCTAAACAATGGCAGAACACATCACCCATCAAAATGCCAAACAGCCAAGGTGTCAAAGCAAGGATAACAACTCAGAAATCAAGGATAGATGTAGTCCTTAACCAGGCTCAAAGGTTATTCATCAAGGCAGACTCAGCTTTAGAGTGAAACCCCGGATTATCGAAAGCTTAGACCATCTCTGTGCCAACTCCTCTATAAGAGCCTTTTAACAACCTATCAATGACTAAAAACTAGCACACCATTTGAAAGCTATCCAAACAAACCACCTACAATTATTATAGAAATCATGGTCCGTAAGGACATCCTAAGGGAACATCAGCCGCAGAGTAACACCCCAGATCATCAAAACCTATGAAAACTCTTAGAAAACTCTGCCATCAAATCCAATTGATGCAACTATTAGCTACTAAAAACACCCCCCCCCCCCCTATACAAATCCATCAATAGACCCACACCATGTGCACCAAACCAAAAGTAAAAAGCACCACCTCATTCCTACAAAAGAAATCAGTACCACGAATACATAACGCACTCCCTAGTTTTAGGGAGGAGAAAATAGGCTGAAAGAAGACTTGGGACTAGTACAAAGAACACACCTAATAAAACGACACGTGCTCATAGTGGGCTATCCAAGTGTCACACAATAAAGAAAACCAAAGGCTAAAGCATAACCCATAATCAGATTACCAAGAGACAACCCCCTAAAGAGAAAGGGTTAAAGGGCTGGAAAGAAGAGGGAAACATCATAGGGCAATAAGCTTAGGAGCTAGGATGGATGGAAACATTGGCCAAGCCTAAGAGGAGACAGTAAGCCATGGCATAACTAGCCTGAGTGAAAATTCCAAATCATTGAGAGCTTAGACCATCCCTAAGCAAGTAATGCCACCAGATCCTGTCAAAGTAAACTGTTGATTTTGACCAGCGCATATTTGAATTTTAGTTTAATCTTTGTTTGCATGTATTGTTCGCTTTCCTATAGTTTTTCAGGTGTTGCTGGTGCCAATAAGGTCAACGGATAACCATAGCTCTGTCACGTATGGTAATATTCCTAATGAGGGTTAAATTAAGAGAGGATTTTTAACAAATTGGAAAGGAGAGAACATGAAATAAAGAAAGGAGTTTTAACAAATTGGGAAGGAGAAAGAGAGAAAGTGAAGGGAAAAGTGAGAGAGAAAGGGATATGGCAGAGACAGTGCGGTCAAGAGAGTTTGGAGAGACAGTGCGGTCAAGAGAGTTTGGTCAAGAGAGTTTGGAGAGACAGTGCGGTCAAGAGAGTTTGGATATCAATTTACGATGAAATAAGAGTATCTTGAGTGTAAATAATTTGACAATACATAATAATTAGGGCAAATTAGGTACTTCAATGCATAATATGTCGACATATCATCTATCAAATAAACATATTGAAAAATGTTGTGTACAAATGGAAAGAATAGAATCAGACACTCCTTCTTACATGGTGTGGGTTACATGTGAGAGGCGTATGTCTGTTTTTGTGACTGAATCATGCATGTATCATAATTATAACAAATTATGAACATAGTGAAAAAAAAGGGTGATGAAAATATGATTCTTTTTTGCTAGATCGGCGTAGTTATCTCAAAACTGTGAAGTTTGTTGCATTTTCTTTGGACATTAGGGGAAGTCAATGTAGCTCACCATTTTGAATATATATGTGTATACGAAAAGCATAGTTGATTTTGTATGTTCTTTTAGTTTACATATAACTATTTCATTATTTTTTTTATTAGAATTAAGAGTGAACCTAATGATAATTATTACTAATGATAGGAGTTTACAGTAAGATTACTGAATTTTTGTTATTATGTTGTTACTCTTAATAATATTAAAATTATTTATTTTTAAAATTAAATTTATTATATTATACTTAAAATGCTTTGAAACATAAGTAATTGGTAGTCTTAAACAAGTTTCAATCTTTAGTCCCAAAACTTAGTAACCTAACTTGCTTTATTATTTTTTAATATACAATGTAAAAGAGCCAATTGCAGTAGTAGACACATGAACCAAATGTCATATGAAAAAGAGCCAATGCCTACTTGCGCCTTGATGAGGCAGCAGTAGTTTTGACTAGTCTACCCTTGTAGTAAGCCCCATGGGTCTGGAGGTATTTATGGTCCCGCCCTGAGTAGGTCACCTCCTCGTACGCCCATTTTAGCCTAACAAAAAAACTATTGAGCATATATTTTTCAACTTCGAATTTCATAGCTTCTAACTTCTTTTTTTGTTATATAAATAATAATCCCAGCAACAATCGGGAACTCAGTAGGATTGATCTCAACGTGCATGCAATCTAACGGTTTTACATTAACATGGTAATTATAATTTGATCGTTTAATCAGACCCTTTGAGCAATATTGGCAGAATTCTAGTGAGTATGCGATTTAAGTTCTATGTGCTTTAGTCCATTTAAGACTTGTGTTTTGTGATAGGTGTACAGTTGGATTAGAATTTGGGTTAATGTTTGTTATTCAGTAGAAGGGATATTAAATAGAAGGTTTTAAATAGAAGTTCTATACATAAGAATTGAAAAATAATTAGTCCCACCCTATAATTTTTTAAAATTCATGTCCTATTTTATATTGCTATACCCCAAATGCCCATAGCAACAGTCAAAGCCCCTAAATCCTAGCCCCCGTTGCCCTTCTTCTTCTCTGGCATAGGTGCCGACGTCGTCGACTTCTTCTTCTTCGGCACTGGCTACTATTTCTCTAGTGCTGACGCCATTTCTCCGACAATCTCTGGCATTGATCTCCTCCTTTTTTGGCACCGATCTCCTCATTCTTTTCTGGCGATTTTTTCAGCAAGTTCTCATAAATTAACTGAGAAATTTCTTAATACAAAAATTAATCGAGAAATTTCTTGTATTGAGAAATTTTCTTGTACTGAGAAATTTTTCAGTTACATTTTTTGTATTGATAAACTACTTAGTTAAATTTTTTGTACTGAGAAATTTTCTTGTAATGAGAAACTTCTCAGCTAGATTTCTGAAAAATGAAAGAAGAATAAGAACACGAAATAGTACTGAGAAATTTCTCAATTAAATTTCTTATACTGAGAAATTTCTCATTTTGAAACAAAATTTTATACTGAAAAATTTCGCAGTAAAATTTTTGAGAACCAGTAGAAGAATAAGAAGACTGAGATATTCTTCAAGTAAATTTCTCAAAGAAAAATTCAAACTGAAATCTCAATCTTCCATCATCAAACCTTCAACTTCTCAATGGAGGCAAAAAGATTCAACCAAAACTTCTCAATGAGTCAAAGTTTTTCCAAGAAAAATTATAAACAAATAGAATCAAAGACTAGGTTTTATGAGGCAAATTGGATTAGAAATCGGAGTTGGCACTCTCACAATCAACTCAGATCTGGAGTCGGAGACGTCGGTGCTCTCCCGATCGTTGATTTGCTCTAAAACCAGATCATCAACTCAAATATGAAGAAGTGCGATGGTAGTCAGCGGTTGGTCTAGATGACGGCGACGGTGGCAACGGCAACTGGTTCGTATCACATAGATCTGAAGGACGACAACAATGGAGGCTGCAGATCATTGCCAACCTAAGATCGATGAGGGGCGACGGCGGCGAGATCTGGTCATGGCGGTCGCGATGAGATCTGGCCACGTCATAGGTGGCTCATGTCGGCGACAAGGAACAACGACGGTGATGAGAGAGAGAGTCAGTGCTGCTAGGGTTTGGTTAGTGAGAGCAATAGGTAGGGTTGCTAAGAGTATACTAGTCATATTAAAAATATTATTTAAAAAATAGGATTAGTGCTTAAAAAAAGTAGTAGTATGACTAAATTTTTTAGAAGTCTTACAAATATAACTAATAATTAATTAACCCTATTAAATACTCTAACAAAAATAAAAAAAATTATTCTAAGTAAATTTACAAGCCAAAATACCACATTATTCTAAGTAATATATTTTTTTTTTCATGTCTTGTTTATATTTTACGGACCTATATAATTAAGATTTTATTTATATGTATTTGGGTTGGGTTAGGGTCACGAATCCATAAGAAATTTAATAAAATGTAAGATTTTATAATTATAGAAGGACTGGAGTTTTAGGATTTTTCTATAAATAGGGTTATTATAATTTTAATTATCGTGTAGAGAGTTGAATTAAAAAAATAGAGATATAGGGAAATGTTACAAAATACCAGAGGTGTTGTGGTAACTCTTGAGCGGAAAAATGAAAATTGTTTCAAGACTCAAATTTTGAGTGTCGAGTTTTGAGATATTTTTGATCTCATAATTGTAGACTACGGTTGTAGTGGATTATTTTTCTTATCTACGGACATAGGTAAATTGTGTCAGATCACGCAAATTTTTTTTAGTGCGTGTATAATTGTACTTACGTTTACATTTCAAAATTGATGATTAAGTCCTAGCAATTGCTTGTGGCTAAATGAAACGAGATAGTTAATAAATGTTAAATATATGGGTGTTAGGTATGCATTTAGCTTTCTTTGTGAAGGTTCACAGAGTTGGGTCCTGGGTGTGCCGGTTGCTGCCCTGTCATACGTTGGAGAGAATAAGCCATCATTGCTACATATATAAATCTTTTGAATATATATATATATATATATATATATATATATATATATTGTTCATGTGGTTTTTTCATGGATTGTGACACAGCTTTTTAAAAGTTCACATATCAGTGTTATTATATTCATAATATTATACAAGATTTTTCTACCGATTTTGGTTTAATCTTGAGATAATTAATAGAACTGTTTTCTTATACATATATTTGTATATATATATATTTATAAGGAAGCAATAATTGAATTTTAAAAGGTAAAACACTATAATCAGTTGCGTCGACTCACTTACTTTGAGGGACAATAAATTTACTGTTAAGGATAAAGACATTAGTCGTGCCTCCGTCGATAAATTATGCATTATACTATATATCTTTGCAAATTTCTTTTTGTATGATTATTTAATATTTTATAAAAATATAATATTTATCCCCTCAAATTCTACAATCTTAAGAGTAAACCTTATCCTATTTAAAAAGTAGTATTCATTCTTTTAAATGCTCGCAGTTATTATGATTAAAATCAAATTATATTCAAAATGTGAAAACTTTAATTTAATTGATAAGCTATTAGTTTTAACAATACGAAGTACCCACATTATATGTAGTTGAGAGAAACAATTACTTGTCATGATTTGATAGTGATACACTATTGAAAGTTATTAAAAAGAAATGAAAGTTTGAGTTGTGGGGTATATGATGCAAAAGGATTTGCATACCTGCAAACATAAAAATATTAATGTTTTATGTTTATGGTTAGATCTGTGTTGAAAAAAAGAAAGAACATTGTTTTAGATTTTAATATACTTGACAGTGGTGGAATGACTAAAACAATCAATTTTTATAGTAAAAAGCTTTATGCTTGTAAATGTTGAAATGAGTGTCATCTTGTTGGCCTCTATTAACATAACTGTGCCTTAAAAAAATTAAATTGTCTGTCATAATTTAAAAATGGTGGGGGCTCATTCTGACAAGATGTTTGAGATTGGATTTTAAAAATTCATCAGACTTTAAAATGATTTAAAATAATATTACAAGTCGCCAAAACTTTAAAATGTTCTTCAAAAACTCATCGAACTTTAACAAAATTTTTAAATAATCTTATAAGTCAGCCAAGAGTTTTTAATATTCTTTAAAGACAAACCGAATTTTAAAAGAATTTTCAAAACTCATCAGACGTTAAAATGATTTTTAATAATTTTACAAGTCACTAAAATTTTAAAATATTTCTCAAAGACATGCCGATTCATTCTCTTCATATAAAAAAAAAAAAAAAAAAAAGAAGAAAGAGAGAGGTAAAGCCAATAAAGAACAAGGATTATGTGAAAAGAGCCAAATTATGTGATAATTTATCAACCTTAAAAATAAATAGTACTAATGATATGAAATCTAAGTGATAATGATTAGTGAGTGATGATAATTAAAAATAAAAAATAAAAGTAAAAAATAAGAGTAAGTTTTTTTTTTAATCTTATTATGTTTTCTTTATGTATTTATACATAAAAATTATTTACTTAGTTAATATAATCAGTTGCGGGTGGGATAAATAGAGCAAAATATTTTTTTTTTACCCCAACTTTTTTGTGGAGAGAAGAGAAAACTGAAAAGTTCTTAAATTTTTAACCCTTAAATCTCATTAAAAATTAGTATTCTTTCGCAAATGTGGCACATCTTCTTGATTTTACTCTACTCTTCCATTAATCCCTCTCCTCCTATTCCAATTTCTACCACTCATGGATCAAATAAATATCTAAGATATTATAAATATTTAAATATTAAATTAAAAATTCAAGAAACAAAAAATAAAATAAACAATTATATTTTATACTATTATTATATTTAAGAAATTATATATTTATATATAAAAATAAAAGTACGTAATTAATCGACGTAATTGAGAAGGAGAAAGATAAAATAGAGCATAGTAAGCAATTTATGTTGTCACTTTTTTTAATGGCGCAAAAAAATCATATGGACTTGGAACAAACATTAATGTTCGATGCGTGGAAAATTATAATTTTTTAAGGATGACATATTTGATTTTAAATTTATTATTTATTTATTTTATAATTTGTTCTAATTATTTTATAGATCTCGTGCATTGTGGGTCACCTATACTACTTATTTTTACTATTATATAAAACAAAATATTGTGAGTTCTTTACATCGATCTCAAAGTTTAATTTTGATTTTTTAAGAACTTATAATATTTTTATATTAAAGAATGTATGGCACAATTTGATTGGTTTGATATTTAATAATTATGTGTTATAATTTAATTAGTTTAAATTAATATAGTTAGAAATTGTAAAATTATCTAATATTAATAATATCCAATAATTATGTGTTACTGTGTTACTATTTTTTTTAAATGCTTAATAATGTATAATAATTATGTACTATAATTGATTGGTTCAAACCCTATGTATTCAAAATTTAAAATATATCCAATTTATGCCTCTCTCTCTCTTTCTCTCTCTCTCTCTCTCTCTCTCTATATATATA